>OVBW01000930.1:0-17863 GCA_900406355.1 Erysimum pusillum | reverse complement strand
ATGTTATGACAGAAAATTATGATATATATATATATATATATATATATATATTAATTATATCATATTTTATGAGAAATGTTATGATAAAAAAATTATGTTTGTAAAGGTGGAAAATTTTTCGTATAAAAAGAAAGTGGCAAATTTACGTTGTATTTTCAATTGTAAAAATTCTCATTTGCTAACTTCACTATATATTTTTTTTGAGAAATTCCTCAAAACACCTCACTTTCAAGTTTGTTTTCAAAAATACCATATAAATACCAGATAATAAGATAATAATTATTTTGAAACTCCTATGTAAAAATATGATCCCAATAATATCATAAATTAATAATCATATAATATTTACAACTATATATATATATATATATATTATATACATGAAAATAATATATATATCAATATATGGTTATTGGTTTAGTGTTTTTAAATGAATTTTTCTTAAACTTAACTCATGACTAACTTTTTGATATATAAAATGTAATGTTATGTTTTAAACTATTTTATTTTATCATCGTCTACAAACATTTTTTTGTAAATTTTCAAATTCTGAATATACTTCATTTTCATTTCGATAGTCATATAGACGATTTAAATAAAAAGAATTGATATGACTAAACATAAATTCTATGTATATCATTTACATAAATTCATTTATTGTCTTTGAAATATCATTCATTTTTTCTTATATACTTCTATAAATTAATAAATATTATTTTATCCTCGTCATGGGCGTTCGACGACTTTGGTTTATTCGGTTCGGGTCGGTTCGGATGTCGGTTTAATCGGGTCGGTTATCTCATTTTCAAACACATCCGAGAACATATGTTTGACAATCCGAAATTGGGTTTTTTTACCCGATTAAAACCAAACAACAGTCAAGACCATGAAGATCAAGTACAAACAGAGGACAATTCAGTGTTTTGTTGCTTTTACATCTTGCAACAATGACAGACAGTACATAAAGAAGCTACTAAGCTAGCATTTAGTCAAGTTTAAGCTAGCATATACAAAAAGAATCAACTACCACCATACAAAGTTTGAAACACTTAAGGTAAGCTGTTAGAAGGAGTTAGTAACCCTCTTACCAAATGTGTTTGAACTTTGCTGGAACAAAAGAGCACCTTCAATCAAAGTTAGTACTGTCCACCATCCATCCCCAATTCTTAGGCTGCTTATGCGCATCAAAAAGGACAAAACAGCAGCTCCATAACTAATTAACTATATATACCTGTCAAGTTAAAACCACATACAATGTAAATATGCAAATCAAATAAAGAAACTACAAGTCTTAAACCTAATAAACTACACAAATAGAAACTGATATAACTTAGGAACTAAAGCAAAATAATGAACTTCACATGAGAATTCAGTGGTTAACAATTCATATGGATTTAACAACTTAAAAGTTCTAAACATTAAGTAATAAGTCCACAATTACACATACCTGCCATAATAAGACGATTCATGGAGGAGGAGCTACTGAATTCTGAGAATCTACAAAAGGAAAGAGAGTCAAATCTTAAAACAAAGTAAGAGATATATAAATCAAATATGAGTAGAAGTTTAGTTACCAAGGGATTCACAGAACTCAAATTCCTCTAACATCTGAGCCAAGTTAGCTACTTGTGCTGCTGTTTTGTATGAGCACCGTAGCCATTGTTGTGTGCACAGCAATACCTCCACCATATGAGGAGTTAGAGAACTCATATAAGGGTCCATGACTCTTCCACTTGTACTAAAAGCAGATTCAGAAGCAACTGAAGAGCCTTGTACTGCTAAAACATCTCTAGCAAATTCAGACAACACTGGGAACTTAGAACTGTTAAACTTCCACCAGCTTAAAACATCATACTCCATTCCCAACTTATTCTCTACTCTGACGTCAGTTTTCTCTGTCAAGTAGACTTGCAACTCACTGCTACCATCTTCACATCCTTTATATTCCACCAGCTTGTTGTAGATTGAGTCCATCCTCTCACACTCATCTTCATCATCAGAAACATCAAATAAGGTAATATGTGGGCTAGGAGACACAGGAGCTTCAATCTCTAGTGGTTTGGCCAGCCTAGAACTATACTCATCATAGATCCTTCTCATTGTGCTTGAAACTGAAGCAGAAAGATGCATATTCTCTACGGTATCTCTTCCATACAACTGATCAAAGCAGAGAGAGGCGAACTTCATTTGTTCCTAGGATCAAAGACACTAGCAATGATGACTAAAGGATTCATGTTGTTCAATCCATCCCAGTACTTCTCAAATTTATCCCTCATGACATGAGCTTGGTTCCTAACATCTCCATCCGGACTAGCGCACTTGGTGATGAGAGCCCTCTAAATATTGACAATTTCATTGTAGCACATAGAAGAAGTCACTGTCTTGGAAGCTGAGAATGTCAAAGTAGACTTGTAGAATATTTTCAGAAACATAGCTAACCTTCCAACTTCTTCCCAAGCAGAATCATCTGGAGGTCCAACTCTCTTCATCCTTGTCTTCTCATCATCTTCCTCAAAGTAAGCACAGTACAGCTTGTCTTCTGCCAACATCTTCTCAAACGCTTTCCTCACCTTCAGAGCAGCAGTCAACATCAGATATGTTGAGTTCCATCTGGTGACAACATCCAATGGTAAGCTTCCTCTGCATACTTTCCCTGTCTCACACCTCATAGCAAAAGACTTAAGCCTACTGAATGATGACCTCACATACTTCACAGCATTCCTAATTGCAACAACAGAAGGCCTTGCCATATTCAAGCCATCACCTACAATTAGGTTGAGTATGTGTGAACAGCAGCGCATAAGAAGGAACTCTCCATTTGCGACCAAGCTATAAACTCCTTTCAGCCTTAACCTTTCTGTAAAATCCCTCAGTGCCTTGTCATCTTTTCTAGCATTGTCAACTGTGACTGTAAAATCCTCTCAATGCCCCAGTCTTCTAAACAATCCATCAATTGCTGAACTATTGTCTCTCCTTTCTGATCTGTGATAACCTTCAAGCTCAGGATTCTCTTCTGCAACTCCGAGTTCTTATCAATCAAGTGCCCTGTGATCACCATGTAGCTGTAGGAGGTTGAAGGACAAGTCCAGATATCAGTTGTCAATGACATTCTCTGTTTGTTAACACTAAACAGCTTCCTCAAAGCTTCTCTCTCTTGCTCATAGATCCCAAGAATGTATCTGCATCAGGTTCTTCTAGAGAAGCCCTTGTACATCGGCAACACATTGAAGCAGAACCTCTTCCAACCCTCAGACTCCACAAATGAGAAAGGTAGCTCAATGACTACTACCATCTCATTTACTGATCTCCTAAACAGTTGGGGATCAAACTTGACGACCTTCATGTCCCCTTTGCTATCACCAGTAAGTACCTGCTGTTTTCCTTTTCCCCTTGAGTCCTAGTACGGCTTACATCTAAGCAGGTGGCCGTTCATAGGACTAGTGCCTACTAGTTTGGAATCATAGCCTATCATCTCACCAAAATACTTGCAGAAGGCCTTATTCGGATTCTCATCCCTTTGCACATAGTGCTCCCAGCACGGTGCTCTTTTAGCATACTTCTTCCTTGGTTTATGTGGCTTATCAGCACCACGCTTCTGTCCACCTTGAGCTTCTTGTGGTTCTGTCACTTCAGGTTCAGGTGGATGGAGGTGGAGGTGGAGGTGGAGGTTCCTTCTCAGACATCTACAACATACACAAACTCGGATTAGTATGTGTATGAAATAAGAAGCAATTCATTAACAAAGTAGAAACATATTACAATTTCAAGTTTTAAAATCAACCATGACACTAGAATGACAAATGAGATACAAATACACAAGATAATGACCATAAACAAACCGCAGAACAACAAATAAACAAAGGAATCATCGATTAAGAACAAATCCCCAAATCGGATTTCAAATCCTATCCCTAAAATGATGTAAATCGATACAAATACACAATATAAAGACCGTAAACAACCCACAGGACAACAGTTAAACAGAGGAAAATCGATTAAGAAGAAAGCCCCAAATCGATTTTAAAACCCTAACCCTAAAATGACCCAAATCGAAAACGTAGTCAACAAAACCTATACAAACAAACCCAGAATAACACATAATCGAAGGAAGAAGCTATTAGGACAAAGAAGAAAAGCTTACGTCGATTTGCGAATTAGGGTTTCAATCCCAGAGAACGGCGAGAGGCGAGATGATGTTCACGATGGTGAAGAGGATGTCAAAGATGATGGAGATGATGAAATGATGGAGAAGATACGAATAGATGACTCAAACCGGAGAAGATGAACAGAGGATTCGTGGTTTCGCTGTCGCAAGCGGAAGAGAGGAGGCGAAGAGGTCGAAAAGAAATGGGAGAAATGAGCTTAGGGTTTAGTTTTACGGTTATATAGGTCTCCCAATTCTCGGTTTCAATAACCAATCGGCAGCCGAAGACCGAACCGAGCCGAGCCGCAAACCGAGTTCTATTTAGAAATCAATCGAACGGTTCATTCTCTATAACTCGGATGTTGCCGCAAACCGAACACTTCGGTTTGTTCGGTTCGGTTCTTACGGTTCACGCCGTAAGCCCAGGACGATTTTGTCTTATAAATTAATCAATATTAATTTATAGATAAATTAATATCACTATAAATTAATAGAATGTTGTAGTCCCAACATTATTAATTTATAGAGGTTTTACAGTATATATACTTGACTTATTCTAGAAAACAAGGGGTAGTTAAGTTTCTAAAATTCTATCAACATTAATTAAAGCATTTATAAAATTATATAATTCCACTAATGTACAATTGAGTATGGATGGTAAATACAAGAAAGACAAGTTTGTCCGATATGTCAACGAAATAGTCTAAAGGCTAAGGTCTTATTGGTTATGGTAGCTATAGGTTTTAGATTTTTGCCTATAGAATTTAAGTTGTACATTTTTTTTGTTGTGGCTAAAGAATATATTGCTGTAATATTTTGGCAGTAAAAAATTAAAATTTTTGAAAAGCATAAATTTATGTGCTTTAGATAGAAAATGCTTTCTACAGCTAAAAAAAATTAATTAAAGAAATATTTTGGTTTTGAGAGAAAAAAAGAAAGCTAAACTTTCTAAAGTTTGATTGGTTCCATTTTAAATCTTTCGAAAAATCTTTTGCTCTGTAAAGTTTGTAAAGCACTTACCAATCATGCCTTAAATAGCAAAAACTTATGAGTTAAATCAATTGTCCACATAATAATGATAAGATAGTAAATAACTGATTTTAGTACAGTTAGTGAGATAGTAAATAACTGATTCTTTATATTGTAGTGGCAAAATACTACAAAAGAATTGGATGCACATAAATGACCTAATTTTTTAATATGATATTTTCTTGAAAAATGATAGACATGAATTTCACCTCTCACTTTTGTTTGGTTCTTTTTTAATCATCCATTTATCTTTAACGTGTATAGTTGATAAGTAGTCATTTTTGATAATACAGTTACAGTCTCAACTTGAAAAAAAAAAAAAAGATATGAACATTAATCCGTTCGACCCGAGCCAGTTCAGATTTTATGGTTTCCGTTAAATCGTCAAATTCTTAAATTAAGGGAGTAGTCAACTCTGTTGTAACTCGGTGCATTTTTACCAAAACCGACTGAATCAGCCGATAGGGTATATAAAAAACAACTTAAACAACAAAATTATCTGTTTGATTGATTTTATCACGATCAAGACCTCATTCTTTCTTTCTTTTTTTAGCATTTGCGAGAATAAATGTTTCTAACAAAAAAAAATTACTTTTGTAATATCTTTTTAATTTATATCCATTAACGTACAAAAAAGATAATAATAATTTTAACCTTTTACAAAATATATATAGAAATGAATCATTCCTCAAGTATCCGAAGTGTTTTTTTGGCCGTTTGGCTTGCTGTTGTTCGTCGACGATTGATTTTAATTTGAACTAATCGTAGCTACATCCTACAAGTCTATAACTAGTAACGACTTTTTATTTATTTTAACCAAACCGGTTAATTTTAAGAAAACATTTATCAAAAAGAATTTTAAGAAAACAATGGCTCTCTTCTTATGCATTGGGATAACGATTCTCTTTTTATATCCTTTTTTCTCCACAATAATTGTTTTTTAAATAGCTCTCCTTTTTAGCCCAAAAAAAAAAAAAAAATAGCTCTCCTTTTTTTTCCCTCTGGCATGCCGCATGCGTATAAAAGAAAAATAGTTAGCACTATATTAATTCACATAAACAACACTATTTTTATTAGTTCATAAAATATTTTACATTGGTCACTATAAGTGCATAACACTCATGTAACATACCCACACAACAAATATAACGATAAAATTACACATCGCAATGTGTATTATTCTGAAAGAAACACACACACACACACACAAAAACCACATACACATGGAAGGGACAAAAATATACAATATACATATGAAGATTCACATAAATCCAACTTAGAATAAACACCCAAACGCTTATTTTCTTTAGCACTTGAAATAACAGAAACAAGCTCGACCATGGGTATCTACGTGACACGCTCCAAATTGAGCTTTCTCCGTTTTAATGCAACGGGAATTACATCTGCTCGACCGAATGCAGACTCCGCTCGAGGATTCGCTGTATTTTTTACATACCTTAGCCTCCACCACCTTCAAACCTGCGTTTTAAATCATTTCCATAACGTTTTCATACTTATAAAATCTCAAATTAGTTATTATAGGATATAAAATTGTTGTATAAATATGAATCACTGACCAGTTGAAGAAAAGAGAAGGAAGTAGAGGCATAGGAGAGCAACAAGAGTGCATGGCTTAGTCATTTGCTACTACTTGCTTTTTTGGTTGATTATTGTGTGGTTAAGTGGTTTGGTGGTCTGAGATAAAGCTTAACACTAGGTTTTATATAGAGTACGAGATGGGTGTGTGACGAAGCGTATAAAGTAGTGAACAAGTTACGTAATTATTTAAAGTATGAGATTATGTGTCTAACAGGGTTAAAATAAATAAATTGATGCAAAATCGACCCAAGAGTATTAACTACGAACGTAGAAGAATAGGTCAGACCTAAAGAACTAACGTAATACAAATCTTATGTATTTTGTATTCAAGATCTAATACTTTCAACGCGAAGATCGTTATCTGAGTCATTCTCACAAGAAAAAATTATTTGATTAAAAGGTTGGATGAGTTTTTCCAATTGAATTACAAATATTTAAATGACACTTTCACTTGTTCAGAAATATAAATGTAAAGAGTCTTGAAAAGAAGAATAAAGTAAAGATATTGCATGAATATAATTGGAATTTGAGGTTATTCAACTTTTGGTGTTTTCTATGATAACGATCCTCATATCCGTCACTTATCTTGGCTATATATAGAAATAGAAGTTAAATTATTCTGAATTTTTGGACTTGTAATTATGCTCAAAATGAGTTGAACTTGGTAGACATTATCTCTAATATATTAAGAATGTATTTATTTTCTAGAAATCTGTTGAATAGGTCCAGAATGTTTTTATTTTCTAGAAATCTGTTGAATAGGTCCAGAATGTTTTTATTTTCTAGAAATCTGTTGAATAGGTCCTCTAAGTATATTATTTAGGTTATTCATTGCTTGTTGCTATGCTTTTTTCTTGTAGGAACTGATCTTGGTAAACCACATGCATGCGGATATAAACCAGATTTTTTAAAACATTACATTAGTTTTTACACAATCATGAGGGCACTTGTCTCTTCCTTCGACCACCTACATCCGCCCATAGAGACAAAGGAACAAGAATAACAATTAGTACTCGGTGTTAAAAAATTCAAGACTCGGTGTTGAAAAGACTCTAAAAACCGATAAAAATGAGAGCTTCATAAGCCCCATGGTCTCTAAGATTAGTTAATTGTAAATACAACTTTATAAGGGTATGGGCCTTTTTCACCATGCTCTGTTGTACCCAAAACATGTTCATCTACCACTCTTTCGAGTTTCAAATTAGTTGTACTGTAATTAGAGTAGAATAGATAAGAAGATTAAGGCTAGGTTAAGTTCAGAGGTTTCTCAGTCTTAAGACATGAAAAAGTGAGAAATTACATATCTAGTGACGTCCATATTATGCATCATGTTACATGTATCCATGGTTTTTGTGATTGGTGCTAAAAGGAGAAAAATTCAAAAATTCTCTTCCAATGATGTTGGGCACTCATGGAATCCATATATAGTCAAATATCAAAGTAAATATGCAAAAGCAATAACTCTTTAAGTTCTAAATCATTGAACCTTTTAAGTAATACATCTAAGGAACTGGAGAAAGTAAGTTATTTTGCCTAATATGAAGCTAAGAGAATCGTCCTATTGAGGTTGTAAACATATCTCTCCCTCCAATCCTTAATTAAAAATCTCATCTCGAAAACAAGCAAGAAGAGGTTACATTAAAGTGTTTTTTTCAGTCATGAGCCTGTACCAGATAGGCTAAGAGGTACGTCACCGTCCTCGGCAGTGCAAATCCCATTGTAATGGGATCAAGAAAAAAATGAAGTGGTTACTAAGGATTGTGAAGTCAAGCGTCAAAATAAACATCATAACATACCACTTTCTAGATGATATAGATATAAAGGTTCAAACGAATATTAGAAAAGAAGATAGCCGAAAGGTGTAACTAGTAATACACATAGAATAATAGGAAATAGGGATGAAGACGAAAATGAATTAGAGAAATTAATGGACCGAAGAGGAATAAAATGTAGAAGAGGAATAAAGTTTTATGAAAGGTGTTTAGAGAACTTGATGAGGAGCTTGAGGCCATCTAACTCACCTTTTCCACATTTTCTTATGTAGTGTAATTTAAAACATTGACATATGAAAAGCTGAGATTTCCAAAACCAAATCTATTATCATCGTCTATGTTGATACCAAAGAATGGTATACTAGTTTTATTATTTACGTTTTGAAAGCATGATTTCGTTATTTTTTACTATTTAAAAGAATATTCATCAAATTTTCATGTTTTCACGATTTTACGTTATTTGAAAAACGGATTCCGTTATATACCACTAACGTGTTGAATATATAATTAAGAAAACGAAACGTGATTAATCTACTAAAACTATTTTTTAGCGTTTTATAATATGCTATTTATCTAACATACCAGTTAGACTCTAAAAGTTTACATGACTACTATAAACATAAAAATTTTGCACTCTGAAAAAATATTATTTAATTTTCAATAAAACAAACCGCATGTAACTCGGTTAAACCCCTAATCATATATAAAAAAAGTCTTACAAAAAATAGCCATATGTAAAACAATCACAATAATAAATAAAACAATTTCCAACTAGAAATTTCAATGGAACCCTTAATTCGATATTCTCTCAATTACACAATTAAAATTACACACAAATACATTACTGAACTGATATATAAAGGGTTCTACACAACGACGAGAACACATAACACAAAATGCTCGAACGTTACCATTGTTGCGAATAACTGAAAATGACATTATTTTTCTTCGAATTTTTTTTACTTTAAAGATGCAGGCTTCCAACACATTTGTGTTCCCAGTAGACAACGAACATGAATTGTGACACAACAATCATCGCATGTATAAAACCACTTCTTTGCATCTAATTCCGCTTCGCATATTTCACACCAGTGTTGACTACTAGTTGTAACTTCTTCCCCGTAGCAAAGAGTGAGTGGATGCCTATTGTGCCTGCAGTGAATCACATTTGGCAAAGAAGCGCATTTAAGGCCCAAAAATGACTTGCATTCCATACACTCCAGGGAATAAGGTGAACACCACCTAATAGACATACAACCAATGCATACACCTTTGTTGAGGTTGAAGAAGAGTTCATGTGGATGGCTTCCATGGGTAAGAGGATCGGGTAAGGAAGCGCACCTGGTGTCTAGTTGGAAATTGCAATCGTTTTCACTACATCTGTACATGAAACCATTACCTATTTGTTCACAACTATTGCATTTGAACATCCCTTCAACACTAATCATAGTAAAAAAAGTACCCCCTTTTTCCTATATGCTCATGCTCGCTCTCGAATGGCACATGAGGAATTGTGTGCTTTAATTAATATGTTTCTTTGTTTTTATGTTTTTCATTCCTATCTTTAATGTTTTGTTTGTTTCATAATAATTTGTAATTGTATTTTGGATTTCTTTGTATTTTAAAATAAAATTTAGGAGGGGTTATTCGTTTATAAATTTTAACGGATTTGTAAATCCATACAAACATCATGTGTTATTCAATTAATGATTTTAAAATCTTTATGAAAATTATGTGTTATTGGTTTTATAATTTGTAAATATTAGTTAAAATGTTATGTTATTCGTTTAGTGATTTGTTTTTGGATTTTAAAATTCGCAGTTTAAAATAAATGGATTTGAAAGTGAAAAATAGAAGGATTCAAATCCGTGGGTAAAACATATTATTTCAAAATCCATATGTCTTTAATTTCAAAATCAATATGGATTCTCAAATCCTATAAGCATTTATAAATCAATGAACCAATACCTAGTTCAAGTTTTTTATGTTTTCAATTTAAAAATTATTTTTAATTTTTTAAAAAATGTTTTATGAGTTACTTAATTATATTATTAAATTATTACTTAGCAAAAGGTTCTACCAATAATCATATCTAGGGATGTCAAAATGATTGACTCAACTCAAGTCAACTCATTACCCATTGAGTTAGAGTTAACCTCTAATATTATTTATTAATAAATCACCACTAACACATATACTCCCACATACACTATTGTGGATGCTATAACTGGAATATTTTATGAAGATTAACTTCGTGGCTAGTACGATCATCAGATTAATGAATTTGTAGTAAATATATTTAGTAAATATACGTGATGTTTTGCATTGTTATCGTTTCAAAATAAAATTTTGGTATTTTTTTATATTTTTTTTATTAAGGTTTTTAGTCTTTTGTCATTTCGCTGCAGACTTTAAGGTTCTTTGAAAAAGAATATTTTAGTACAAACATTCAATCGAAGATATATCATCGAAGAAATATTCATCATAAGTTTAACATTTGTTGAAAAGTTTTCATTGTTGGATACTTGGATTAAGCTGAAACTTGGACAAAAGATTACCACTTGAGTTTGCTTTTATTTGGTGGTGGTTTGAAGTTATCTTAGAACCATGTCATTAAACTCAGCTCTGGCCATGTCTTTTAAAATTAAAATCTCGATGATCTTTATGATCGGCGGAGTGACTTTAGTCACAACTCTTTCCATGTCCGATTATGATATGCCGCCAATAATCTTATTCATCGATGATAGGTCCCAATCAGAGTTTTAAGAACATATAAAACACAATAGTTTTCTTTTGGGTAGTTATGACTACTTCTTTTTGGTTTTTATTAATTTATATAGAAAACAATTAAGAATATCCAAAGTTTAAAAGAAATAAGAAAACACAAAGATAAATTATATAGTTAGGTCATCGACGTTTATACCCGGTCGTAGGGTCATCAATGTGGTCACCATTATATTCGTAGTTAATGGAGAACTACATGGAGAATACATCATCATCATAGTTGTGTATCTCCATCGTTTAAAAATCACAAGTTTTGGTCGCTCTTTGAACTTCTTGTTCATGAAAAAACTTGTGTAATTGTCATGATCGAATTCGAATTCATCATCGTCGGATCAGCATTGTATCCGTTGGAGTCAATCAAGAGCCTCTTGACTCATATCAAGTATAAGCGCATATCTTTATGACTTCGTCTTCCTTGCATGTGATGAAGAACGTAAGCATTAGATGACACTATATATATATATTGTCCAAAATTTTTATTTCTTTCCGATGTGGGACACTAACAAACACCCCTCACGCTCAGGACTGGACATATATATGAAGCGTGAAGTTTGTGGGACTGGACATCCACGGGTGGTAGCCCACTTTCGAGAAAGTTGAACCTGGGACATGTGGGTTATGGGCCCACCACACTCCTGAATTTAACATGGTATCAGAGCCTACACGGACCCATTAATTCAGTCGGAAAAGTGGTCCGAGAAGGCGTGTGGGGAAAGATCCCACATAGGAAAGATATAATATATAAAAGGTTAGTGTCAATCCACTCATTGCTAATTGGTTTTGAGTTGGAAGCCCATGCAAAACCCGAATTTAACATAAATCCAAATCTAAAGATAAAACCAAATCCTAATTGAAAAGATAAAACGGACTAATCCATGTATCTCATATTAGGCCTTCTTGTACGTACGGCCGATTACGATTTATGAGCCCATCAATCGATCTTAAGTATCTCACAATCACCAACATCTATAAGGCTTGGATCATGCACTTTCAAATATTCATTACATCTTCAATGAGAGATCTCGACCTACTAGCTCTTTAATTAGAGGCCCAAAGCGAAGCCTATATCCGACTAAGAGAGTCTCTATCATTCTTTGCTTAATGAGAAACAGTGTGTTATTATCTTTTCCCTTTATGGAAAAATTATCAATTCCCTCCTCCTAATATATGGAGAGAACGCTAGTTACAAGTTACCGTCGGCTGTCGGCTTCTAAGCCAAGCAAGCAACCGATTGTCCTTTCCATAGTGCTATTTTATGTAGAACTTCTCGTGTCCGCGAGAATCATGGTTTTGGAATTGTCTTCAACACCATCATGTCAATCGACCGTGACCATCAACTTACCTCCTGAATCGCTTGTGAAAGTGCCTTTAACTTACCATAAATTCGCTTATGCCAATTTACTTCCAAGCTTTTGTCTCCAAATGCTTATGGATCACAAGTGGGACTATTCTATCAATTTTTATGTTGCATTCGGGAATATTTTGTCTTTTTCCTATAAAATTTTTTTTTTGTCATTTCATATTTTAAATCTTGGGATTTTTGAATCCTTCCTATTACTGTACTTTAATTTAGTTTGCTTTGTTTGAATGAATAAAATCAAGTATTTAAAAAAAAAAAAAAAGCTTAACGCACGTTCTTGTTTCAGAACAAAATTGCAGATTTGTTTTTGGGTTAAAATCAAACAAAACTGCAGATTCGAGCCACCATATCCGGATCGTTCATCAGGAGCAACTCTTTTTGAGATGTAAAAACTCATTTAGTCAACTATAATTATTTTCTTTCGATAAGTAAAATATTCATTGTGGAAGTTTCAAATTGTTTTAAATTTCTTTAGTTATTTCTTTAGTCAAAATTTCTTTAGTTATTTTATACTTTTTTTTTTTGGTAAAAAGTTATTTTATACTTGATATTTAATAAGCTTTTGTCCGGCATTGGTGGCGATATCAATAATGCTAACAAGTCGGTCGATATGAGAACAATATTGAAATTATATATATATTTATAATTATAAATTCATGACTACGTACGTACTTTTGGGTTATATAATTATTAATTCAAACTTGTTCGTTATCACATGATTGCCTACATGATTACCTTTTTAGCAAAACAGATATTTACCAGGATTGACCCCAAACAACTTGCAGTTTTGCACAGCTTCATGATTCCATTTCGCTCCACCACACTCTAGGCCATTGATCCTCCTCGTGGTCGCTCCAAACCCTAGTCTTCCAGAACCACATTGCAAATTTGAAAGCCAATTCCAGGCTACGAGCCATATATGGATCTTTCCATATAGGGAGATCGAGGTAGTACTTTCCCGGTTTCCCCCGCGCCATAGTACTCGTTCCATACTTCCATTTGATTGTTTGGATGAGACCGCGACCATATTCCTTCTTTCCCAAGGGTACTTCTTGCTTGGCGAGCAATTGATAATTGAGTGATTCAAGTGGTTGCATTGATATGCGCAACATTCTTCTTAATTCTTTATATATAATAATAATACACACATCTCAACTAAACCAATAGAAGTTGAACCGAATAAAACCAAACAAATCTCACCAATAGTCTCTACAAGAACACTCTCCATTGTTGAAATGATGGAATCTGTTTGCATCTCTTAGAATGATCTCTCTTTCTGTGACTTTAGAAATGAGTTTAATGGCGGTGTGGCAATCTCCACAGACTCTAAGGTTCTTCATGACTCGAATAGGTACTCCTTCGGGTAGCTTTAAGAGTCCATAAGCCACTGCGAGTCTCTCGCTGTGACGACTCAAGCTATCTACTTTCTCTTCTTCGTCTACATCGTGCAACACATGGCTACAATCAGGACTATATCCAGCTTCTCGTAATAATCCATCTGTTTTCTCCAACATCATCAATATCATTGTCTGCTCAGGATGGTTTCTGATACCTCCGCGAGTGAACATGTGCACTTTCTTCTCTATCTCAATCCAGCTACAACCAGGGAATTTACTTACATTCTTTGTCCTCATGTTCTTTCTCACTTCTGCAACATCTCCCCACTTGGATCGAGATGCGTTTATGCTGGATAGCAAAACGTATGGACCAGCGTTTTCTGGTTCGATCTCAAAGAGTTTCTTTGCAGCAACTTCGGCTAAATCTAGTCGTGAGTGAGTTCTACATGCTCCCAATAGAGCACCCCAAACTGTAGCATCTGGCTTTACGGTCATACTTTCAATCAAATTCATCGCCTTATCTACCATTCCTGCACGCCCAAGCATATCTACCGTGCAAGAATAATGCTCAACAGTTGGTGTTACGCAAAACTTTGATTCCATTGATTCAAATACCTCAAGACCTTCCTTGACTTTTCCAGCATAGCTACATGCTGTCAGAATTGCAATTAAGGTCACTTTGTTTGGCATGGTACCAGACGATGGCATCTCATGGAAAACCTTAAGAGCTTCCTCTCCTAAACCGTGCGATGCGTAACCAGAAATGATTAAATTCCACATGATAATGTCCTTTGAGGGAAACCGGTCAAATACTAGCTTTGCTTTCGCAAGCTCACCACATTTGACGTACATCGTCATCAAAACAGAAGCAACATACACATCAACATCAAACTGACATCTCACCAAGTGAGCATGGACCTGTCTACCATATTGAAGACTCGCTAATGTAGCACAAACCGAAAGAATGCTAATCAAAGACGGAAAACTCGGCCTCACTCCTTGTCTCTGCATTTGAGAAAACAAATCAAGAGCTTCCAATTCAAAACCCTTTCTTTCATAAGCTTTAATCATTCCTCGCCAAGTCGCATTATCTCTATCCTTCATTTGATCAAAAACCCTCCTCGCTTTACCTATCTCTCCTTCCTCACCAAACCCAACAATCATAGCATTACAAGCAATAACCGGCTTCATCGGCATTGCCTCAAAAAATTCCTCAGCATCCGCAATTCTCCCACTCAAAGTATATCCCAAAAGCATAGAAGTCCACGAAACTTCAGTTTTCTCCGGCATAACTTCAAACAACTTCCTAGCAACGTCCACTCGATTATTCTGCCCGTACCCGGTAATCATCGTAGTCCAAGTAATCACATTTCTATCTCTCATCTCATCAAAAATCTCTCTTGCTTCATCCACTCTTCCTTCTTTACACAACCCACCAATCATATTAGTACTTGCTACAATATCTTTAACTGGCATCATATCATACAACTTCCGTGCATCATCGATACGTCTATCATCAATCAAACCACCAAACATTACAGTCNATCATCGATACGTCTATCATCAATCAAACCACCAAACATTACAGTCCAAGAAACCTCATTCCTCTCAGGCATTCTCCAAAACAATGACTCCGCTTCGCCAACCAAACCTTCTTGCACATAACCTTTAACCATCGCGGTCCACGACACANTACAGTCCAAGAAACCTCATTCCTCTCAGGCATTCTCCAAAACAACGACTCCGCTTCACCAACCAAACCTTCTTGCACATAACCTTTAACCATCGCGGTCCACGAGACGACATTTCTCTCAGGCATTATCTCAAACGCATTTCTAGCTTCTTCAATCATACCATTCTTTATATACCCTGAAACCAAACCGTTCCAAGAAACTATATTTCTCTCAGGCATTTTATCGAACAATTGGCGTGCTTCTTTCGGTAAGCCGTTTGTAAAATACGCAGAGACAATTGAATTCCAAGAACCAATTGCTTTGAAGTGTAACGAATCAAAAAGCTTTCGAGCTTCATTGATTTGACCGGTTCGTGAGAGACGAGAGATTTGGAAACTGTTACTGATTCCAGTGGCTGTGCAATACGATCTATGTAGGATTAACTTAACCCGCTTCATTAAACGAATCGAATTGATTCTAATGAGAATGCTTCAAAATAGATAAAGGATCTTAATCAGTACAAAAAAAGACGCGCGAAAGCTCTAAGTCTAAAGCTGATAGTTTTGGACAGAGAGTGTCCACGTAAGGTTCTTAGAGTTTCAATACTTTGACTTGGAAGAGGGAGAAAAAAAAAACACTAAAGTGTTTAGTAATATTTACTGGTCGGAATGTTTCATTTTAAGGTTCTGATATGTTGTGTTGAATTTGAAGATTTTGAAAATCATTTAAATTTTGTTCAGTGTGAAGTTTGTTTTTAAGCTCACCAACAAAGAAGCGGTGACGAATAATGGATTTTGTGTGCAGGCTTCTTTCTTTTTTTGTTTTTTCTATTTAGGAGCCCACGGCCTGGCCCACTAGCCCATTTTAACCTCTAAGGAGGAATATGGAAATATTATGAGAACCAACATAAGAGATCAGAGAAATACAATAAATCAAATTAATCAATAATGGTCTTTGGATTTTTTTTTTTTTTTTTTTTTTTTTTTTTTTTTTTTTTTTTTTTTTNTTTTTTTTTTTTTTTTTTTTTTTTTTTTTATGGAGGTCAACACCAAGAGTTGTGGAGGCAAAACAGAATCCCCTTTTTTGGGCTTAGAACTCTCTTTTTCATTCAGTGTCTTCGATTGTCTGATTATAGAGATAAGAAAAGGAAAAACACTTTCCCTCAAGTCTTATCCATCCGTATTTCGCTCCTGTAGCTGCTTTTTGCTTAAATCTTTCAAGAAATTTAGGGTTTCCTCTAAGGTTCATCTTCTTAATCCCTAAAGTTCAGATTTCAGTATTTGCAGCGGATAGATTCGTGTGATTTTCCGATCGAGTGTTCGGTGGTGCTTCTCAAGCTGGTTAGGAGAATCTGTGTTGGTCTTTGGAAGTCATGTCTTCAGCTATGGACAAAGCGCTGATGGCGATGTCCCTGGAAGAGGAAGAAGTTCCGTTCGAGCTTCCTGGTTTACCGGAATATTCCTCTTGTGAGAGAAATGTTTTGAGTTTGGTGGGTAGAACTTTAAACCCACCTTGTCAGATAATGAAGCATCTCATTCGTGATATGCCCAGGAAATGGCAGAAGATTGGAAGAGTGAGAGGGTTAGCTCTGTCTGCTGAAAATTTTCAATTCATCTTCAATTCTGAGCATGATTTGGTAGAGGTTTTGGAGAAAGGAGTTCAGACGTATAATGAATGGGTTATAGTTGTTGAGAGATGGGTTGAGCATCCTCCGGATGATTACCTGCAGACGGTGCCTATTTGGGTTCAGATTTGGAAGATACCCATCAACCATTATACGGCTGTATCGATTACGGCCTTTGCTGATATTGTTGGGAAGGTTAAGTTTGTGGAATTTGACCCTAAATCTCCTCAGATCCAAGAGTATGTTAGAGTTAAAGTGGAATTTGATGTCTCTCGTCCTCTCAGAAGAGCGAAAGTGGTTAATTTACCGGATGGGACTTCGACATCAATTCATTATGAGTATGAGTGGATTCAAAAGAGATGTGATATACCTCATATTTTACCCTCTATCTATACTATTTAGGATGTGTTTTTAGAGTCTTTCTAGTGTTTTTGTAGTGTTTTAGTGTTTAAACAGGTCAATGTACGTTTGGAGCTTGCTTGGAGCAAAAGAATTAAAAAGGATCAATTTGGAGCTTAAAGTGAAGGTTTGAAGACAAATG
>OVBW01000928.1:0-12694 GCA_900406355.1 Erysimum pusillum | reverse complement strand
ACCGAACGGTGAAATTGCGCAGCGATCGAGAAGATGTGAACGAAGAAAGGAAGATTGGAAATGGCCGGCGGTGAGGAAGTGAGATTGGAGTTGTTTGATTTGGGAGAAAGTGACGCATTTTTGAATCATCGTCTCCATGTAAACATNCCATGTAAACACGAGCCATTTTCCATTAACGAAGCTTTGCACTAAACCGGGTTCACAAATTGTTGAGAGTTGAGCCTTTGATTAAACCTGCAAAAGAAGAAAAGCTTCAGTGAGAAGAAGATGGAGTAATGGGAAGAACCAGAAGCGGCGAAGAAGAGAAGAAGCTGTCGAAGAAGATGAGTCAACAAGAAGAAAGCAAAAGTCAACAAAAGGAAAGTTGGGCTGCCTTTGAGTGTTGTAATGGGCCTACGAAATAAGTAAGGCTCAGTTAGAAGAATGTTGTTTTGGTTAGTAGCTAAGTGCCTAAAGAGAGTGAATTAAGGGAATTAGAGTTCCCATGTGATTTTAAGTGTTGTTGTAGTAGAGTGGCTTGTGTAAGAGTTATTAGTAACTAGGAGTGTGGTCAAGTGTGCAAGTAGATAAAGTAGTATAAGTAAGTGTGTGTATTTTGTAAGAGATAATCTAAGTTATTAAAAATGTAGAAGACAGAGAGAATGAGAGAATCTAACATTGGAGAAAGTGAGAATGTCAACACAAATCAATTGGTCGAAGGGGATTTAACTACTTGGTTTTTTTTTTTTTGGTTTGCTTACATAAACAAATTGATTGATACCGAAATCAAACCAATCTAAATTCGAAACTTCGAATTTTATAAAATCTTTAAATAAAATAAAAATTCCTGATACTTTCTTCTTCTTTACAATATACAATAATGGAAATATCATAAAATTACAAGAAATTAAAGATTATACATAAGAATATCATAGAAGACTGTTATTTCCGGTATCACTAGTAGTTTCGAAAAAAACATATATAGTCAATGAAAACAAGAATATTATAGAAGTCTTAAAAGAACTTTTGATAAAACGTTAAAGTTTGCTTCCATGTAAACACAATTAGGACATGAACACGATAACCAGAAAGAACAAAATAGTTAAGCCAACAAAGTGATAGAGCTCACATGAAACCTATAAATGAAAAGTGTCACACTCACCAGCAAAAAAACTTCATTTCCTAAGAACTTTTTAAGATAAAAGTAAAGTTATCTCGTTAAGCAATCAACTTTTGACAAATGTAAATTATTCATCTTCTAAAAAAACGCAAAGCATCAAATTTGTTAATGCACTGATCAAACGTACGACGATCTTGTTGCTGGTGAGCAACGGTCCTCACTTGATGATCTTTAAGACGATATTGTCGCTGGTGAGTAACGGTCCTCACTTGATGATCTTTAGATGATGTTCTCTGTTTTGATCGGCTTAAAGATGTTGCAGCATATGTTGTCTTCATTACATCAAACTTAAGATCCTCCACATGGTCTACAAAGACGTGAACTTGATGATTGTCAGACCAGTCTTTCTCTTTTTCTCTAAGACCTTGGATTTCAACAGTTAGGAGAGTGTTCCTTTCGGGATTAAAGTAGAAAACATAAAACGGTTTACGTGCATCCCTCTTCGCCAAAACAATTTCACCTAAAGCAGTCGCCCCAACAATGGAAATACAGTTGTCATCCCTAAGGGCTTCATTCTCATCAGTCCTCAAAGTGTAGACATATGTAGACCATTCTTGTTTCTCGACATCCTCTAGAACCCACATACGTAACTTATAGCCATAATCATAACCAGCCTCCAAATTTATTACACCTAATTTACCCTTATAGTTTATCAATCTAGCGGACCAAATTGAAGGGTACGGGTTTAGATGTACGAACTTAAATTTCTCAGACCTAACATCAAAGCAACCTAAAAGATAAAGATTTTCATCGTCGTAATTTATGTAATATAAAACCCCATTGATGCAAATCATTTTACCTAAAGGATAATGAATTGAGGGACCTTGGATCGTCCTCCACCTTAGTGTTTCAGTTCCTAATGTCAGGATACGATGAGCCAATTTTCCTTTGACACTATTGTCCATGACCAAAACCTTGAATTGCTTGCCAATCGGATCAAACCCTAAAAAGCCACCATCCCTTATGTAACGTTCAGGTAAGATCGCATATTGTCCCGTGCTAGGATTACATATCACCTTCATATCATCCTTATCCTTCTCCGAGATATATATACTAGAGAAATAGAGCAAACCAGAAGCATAACTACAAGTGTTGTAGTAGATTGTGTCAAAAGAGATCTTCGTATGAAAATCAGCGGCTACAACAAGAGAAGACTTCCCATATGAATTCTGAGGCTGAGGCAACGTAAAGAAACACCACTCACCCGCTTGTCTGACCACAATTAAGAGACGTGGACGAGACGAGGACCTAGATAAGAACAACTCGGTGAAATATGGCTTTTGGAGCAAGGACCACCATAGCTTTGACACGAAACGAAACCTCGAGATTGACTTTGCAGGCAATCTTGAGAGAATATCAGGAATGAGATCAATAGGGATTGAATCTGAGTTTTCTCCTCTATTCATGATCGTATGTTTATTTGCTTATCGGACAGAGAGAAACTCTAATATATATATGGAGTTCGTGGCTTGACCAAATAAAACCCTAGAAACCCTGATATTCATATTATCATAATTATAAACATTTGAAATAAATTTTCATATGTAAATTATAATTTTTTTTAAAATTCATGAGTTACAATTTTTAGATTAATAATATGTACTCAATCGTTATATATAAAATCAATAGATATCCTTTCCTACCAAAAAAAATAATATAAAATCAATCGATAAACTGTCAAACAGCAACTGTTACACCCAACAGAACCAAAGCCCTCTCTATTCTTTTGCTGGTATAGCCTTAGATCCCCTCTTACACTACACATGAAAAGTTTCTTACTTCGTTGGTTTCAATTTCGCAGCTCGTTCTTCGCACGACGCTGCAAGAAAAAAGAAACAAAAGCAAAAGGAGCATATATATGAGTTTTTCATATTTGAGTTTGTACATGTTACAAGAGAGATATCGAAGACTTACGCTAAGTTGGTCGAGACAATAGAGGAACGTGTTCTGCTCTTTTCTTCGCCATTACATGAGCTTCCTCTGTTGAAACTGAATATTTTGAGTTGATTCTCTCTTTCATAAAAGTAATTGGATCGGATTTCTCCAACTACGGGCTTGATTGGTTCTCCCGCTATACCATCCGCAAACGCTACGTTTGCGGACGGTTGCGGTTGGTGGCGTTTAAAAACAATCATACAAATCGCTTTAAATCGCTCCAGATCGCTCTAAACCGCTTGGAATCGCTGAATTTTAAAAACTCCTTCCCGCAAGCGTTTGCGGTTGTGGACGGTAGCGGATGACCAAAAAAAAACAAAAATTCACAGAAACAAAATATAAATGATAAAAATTATCAGATATTATATATATTAACATTACTTCTCAAAACTCTAAATATTTTTTCTATATATAATTTTTTTTTAAAAAAAAATTTTCTCCATCAAAATTATGGTAACAATTCATACTAGAGAAAGACAAAATATTAACGTAAATATTATAATAACATTGTCAATCCAAAAGATATCTACGAATTCAAATACATTTTATATATAATTTGTCATACTTTGTGATGCAATTTTTGGTGATAAACCAGATACATGAAATATTAAGCATTTCACTATAAAATTTATTTGTTTTTAAATATTTATGTAATAATTTATTGATTTTTGGTTTTTATTAATTATTAGTTATAGTTAAAATTTATATTTTATCATAATAATATAATTTTTGGGTGTATTTATACTTTTTATAATTATAGATTATATTTCTTCGTCATTTTTTACTGAACTGCTACCGCACCCGTTGGTTAACCAATATCATAAAACTCCCGCAAACACATCAACTTTCAATTGCTAAACTGATCGTTCGAAATGCTTAATAACGCTTGAAACCGCAATCGCCCACTTCCGCAAACTCCCGCAACCGCACCCGCTGAGTTTAAACAAGTCAGGCCACGTTGAGAATGCTAACGCAGCCAATGTGATACCTCTAAAGGCTACAACGGCTACCATAATGTTCCTCAGAATAACTTCATCAAAATCTATATGTCTCTAGCTAGGCTCTACTCTTGGGGACTCACCTCTTATTCTCTCTATTGCACCTGCAATATATCTTCACAGAGAAACTTGTGAATCACCTACTGCTTCATTGCGAATACAGTGAAGAGATTTGGAAGCTTGTTCTTCGCCGTCTAGGACAGCCGCCTTTTATCTTTGCCGATTGAGAAGTTCTTATCTCCTGGCTCTCTTCTGCATCACCGAACGTGTCGATGACTCTTAAACGAGTCGCTGTACAAACCACAGTTAATTTAAATGCTATGGAAAGAGCGTAAGTGCGTAACAATCGCCTCCACAACGATATCTTCGCTACTGTTTCTACTGTCTTCACTGAGATAGATAGGAGAATTGTTAGAATATTGAGAGGAGGAAGAAGAAACAGAGCAAGACACTTGTCTCTTCTTCTTTCCTAAGAAATAGAAAACTTTGATTAACTGAAACTTGTTGTCTACTTTTTTTACAACCACACACACTTATATATACAAGTCTTACGGTCGTAAACGACCGATCGTATTGTCTTAGTAGACAAGTCACGATTCTTACATACACACCTCTTCACGATTCTTACACACACACCTCTTCACTTAGCAAACACGTTAACTTGTATAATTATATAACGTAATACGACCAAACTCAATTATAAAACTAACAAGAATAAGAGACATTATCCTGTCTAGGCGACAACATTCTGCTTTCACAAATCTGCTCCAACAATGGTTTGCTCATGAGTAAAGCTTTGCATCTCTGTAATTCCCATTTCATTAGGCTTTTTTAATTTTTTTTCCGGTCTAATCAAAACCACTGCTACCCCAAGCTTTTTCATCTAGTAATTTCGAAAACAACATAGTCAAGGAAAATAAGAATGTTATAGAAATCTTAAAAGAACCTTTGATAAAACATTAAAGTCTGCTTCCAAGTAAACACAATTATGACATGAACACGATAACCAGAAAGAGCAAAATAGTTAAGCCAACAAAGTGATAAATGCTCACACGGAACCAGTAAATGCCACAAGCTAGAGTTAAAGTCTCTATGTTATAAATATTAAGAGGACAACATCAACCATGACTCTGACTTGAATAAAAACTTCCTTTCTTAAAAGATAAGATGAAGTTTACAGAGAGAATACAATTTGTATCAAAGAGAGAGCTTTTAGCTGATTTTGGGAGCAAGGGAAACCAAACAACTTTTGAGAGATGTAAAATTAATCATCTTCTAAAAGATGCAAAGCATCAAATTTGTTAACGCACTCAAACGTACGACGATCTTGTTGCTGGTGAGTAATGGTCCTCACTTGATGATCTTTACGACGATCTTGTCGCTGGTGAGTAACGGTCCTCAGTTGTTGATCTTCTTTAGATGATGTGCTCTCTTCTGGTCGGCTCATAGATGTTGCAGCATATGTTGTCTTCATAACATCAAACTTAAGATCCCACATGGTCTACAAAGACGTAAACATGATTGTGATACCATTCTTTCTTTCCTCCTCTAACACCTTGGATTTCAACAGTTAGGAGAGTGTTCCTTTCGGGATTAAAGTAGAAAACATAACGGTTTACATGCATACCTCTTCGCCAAAACAATTTCACCTAAAGCAGTCGACCCAATAACAGAAATATAGTCTTGATTCCTAAGGACTTTATTCTCATCAGTCCTCAAAGTGTAGACATATGTAGACCATTCACTTTTCTCGACATCCTCTAGAACACACATATGTAACTTAAGGGGTCCATAATCAACCTCCAAATTTATTACACCTAATTTTCCCTTATAGTTTATCAATTTAGAGGAATAAATATTTGAATAGTTGTATGGGTTTAGTTGTATAAACTTAAATTTCTCACACCTAACATCAAAGCAACCTAAATGATCATATATATCGCCCTCGTAGAAATCTATGTAATACAGAACCCCATTGATGCAAATATTACCTAAAGGATAATGATTTGAGGGACCTTGGATCGCCCTCCACCTTAGTGTTTCAGTTCCTAATGTCAGGATATGATGACCACATTCTCCATTGACTCTCTTGTTCATGGCCAAAACCTTGAATTGCTTGCCAATCGGATCAAACACTAAAAAGTCACTACCCCACTTGTAACTTGTTCTCGGTTCCCTTTTGTACTTTCTCTTTTTCTCTAAGACCTTGGATCTCAACAGTTAGGAGAGTGTTCCTTTCGGGATTAAAGTAGAAAACATAAAACGGTTTACATGCATTCTTCTTCGCCAAAACAATTTCACCTAAAGCAGTCGCCCCAACAACAGAAACATAGTCGTCAGCCCGAACGACTTTATGCTCATCCATCCTCAAAGTGTAGACATATGTAGACCATTCACTTTTCTCGACATCCTCTAGAACCCACATTTGTAACTTAAGGGGTCCATAATCATAATCAACCTCCAAATATGTTACAGCTAATTTACCCTTATAGTTTATCAAATTAGTGGAACCCATATATGAATACTTGTATGGGTTTAGATGTATAAACTTAAATTTCTCAGACCTAACATCAAAGCAACCTAAATGATCACCTATATTACCGTCGCAAATATATATGTAATACGACCCCATTGATGCAAATCCCATTACTTAAAGGATAATGATTTGAGGGACCTTGGATCGTCCTCCACCTCAGTGTTTCAGTTCCTAATGTCAGGATATGAAGAACACATTCTCCATTGTCACTATTGTCCATGACCAAAACCTTGAATTGCTTGTCAATCGGATCAAACACTAAAAAGCCACTGCAAGTTGTTCTTGGTTCAGGTAAGATCACATATTGTCCCGTGCTAGGGTTACATATCATCCACAATTTTGTTTCATCCTTATCCTTCTTCAAGATCTGTATACTAGATATTTAATTGGGTTAACATGTTAAGTTTTAGATATTTTTTTCTTTTTGGTCTAGTTTTAGATATTTTTATTGGGCTGTATTTGGATATATAGCTGAGAGGGGTCAAAAACATTTTGGGAAAGGGGTCAATTTAAAAAATTTAACAAATTAAAAACTTAAACTATTTTTATAAATTCATAGGTGTCAATTTATCCCTATGGTTTTATATTGCCTCCGCCTTATTTATGAAATCAATCGATAAACTGTCAAACTACAACTGCTAGTATGCTACACATAACAGAACCAAAGCCTCTCTTAATAATTTAATAAAATTGATTTGTAGTAATTTAGGAAATAATAAGGCCATGGATGTTTCTAAGATTTTAGATGGTTTTTTATTTTAGATTTTGGATTTTGGTTTATAGTTTTTAGATTTTATATTAAAAAATATTTTAAAATTTAAAACTTAAAATAAAAGTGAAGTCACGTACTCCCAAAATTTTATGGAGCTACTTGTTCTATAATTATGAAGGGACAAAAACTAAAATTTTACAAAATCTATTTCAAAATCAAGTGCCATTCAAGGCTTTGATTTGAAAATGATTAATTAATATTTCCAAAACATGTAGCTTTTTGTTCATATATTACGTACAATGTCTGGATAGTATATTACTATACAAACAGTAACTAACTTGGGTAAACGTCAGATATTTAGATCGGATATTTCCATAATTTTGTCAAAAGATAGGAACTTTGGGTATTTTGGATAACTTTGTAGATGTTTTGGATTATTATTTTAGATCAATTTCAAACTTTATACTACCCAACTTAATAATTTGGATATCCTGTTATTAGTGTAAATAAACTCATTCTCATTAATTACTAAAATGATACAATTGGGGGTTAATTTATATACAGACTCGACCTAAGGCATAAACCAAGCCTTAACCAAAGACTCTATACAGACTCTTATATAACGATTCCTTCAATACAATACAAGTATAAAGCCTTATATACAGACTATGTACAGAAAACTATATACAAACCTGTACATCAATACCTGTCTCTCTTATCCCACATGTTCACGTGTACAATATAACATTTTTGAGCCGGGTTCACAAATATCGGTCTCAGATTGGACAATTCTAAATTATGTTCTCATACGCAGAGAAAGCTTTAAATTTTGCATGATATATATCAGTTGTCATGATAGAGGGGAAAGGGTTAATGTTGATAAATCTTCAACAAGTAGACAAACAAAATCGAAGTTGAGATCCTCATGCAGGACCACTGGACAGTGTTTCTACACTCCTTTCTACTTTTACAAATTGAGTTCTATACTTTTTTTTTTGGTAAAATAGTTTTATACTATTTCAATGTATATAGTTTTTCTTATGTCATGTTAATTCTTTTACATAAATTAAAAATAAAATAATAAAGATAACATTTAAGATAAAATTAGTATTATGATTAACTATTTATTAGATTCGACAATAGATAACATTTCAGATAAAATTACTATTATGATTTTTTTTTGTAATAGTACTTTTATTCATCTTACTTTTCCACATGGAACATCATTTGAAAATTACAATGCAAAACTCGAGTGAAGCAAATATTAAATAAAAACTATTATGAATTGTTCTTGAATAAAGAATATGTAATCAAGAACGAACGTTACCTTGATCATTTTTGGATTGTGCTAGTTGCATTATGTCTTGTAAGAAAGATGTGATGTTAGAATGAGAAGAGCCTCCTTCCTCCACAGCCTTGTGAGCTAATTCTCCAAGCTCTTTGACTCTTTTTCTTCTCTCCTTAGCATCATTACTATCACCCATTAATTCTTCCACTCCCTTCTTCACTCCGTCTTTATCCACCAATACTCCAATTTTCTCCTCTAGTCCCCATGTCATGGGGTCTTCAACCCCGGCTGTCACACCGGCTTTAAGTATCTGCACTACCAATTTCTCGTTGCAAAATTGATCTCCAAACAGTGGCCAAGTGAGCAATGGAACGCCTGAAGTGATTTCTTCAAGAGTCGAGTTCCATCCACAATGTGTCAAGAACCCTCCAATGGCTGGGTGTGAAAGGATAATCATTTGAGGCGACCAGCCTGTTATGAGAAAGCTTCTCTCTTCGATTCTTTCCTTAAAACCGCTCTCGGAGATCCACTCAACTAACTCTTTATTCTTCTCCCAACCTCTTATGACCCAAATGAAAGGTCTTTGAGATTTCTCTAGGCCTAACCCGATCTCTTTGAGCTGGGACAGAGGAAGATTGCATATACTTCCAAGGCAAACATATAGCACAAAACCTTCTTCCTTAGAATCAAGCCATTTAACACACTCGTGTTTATCAATGGCCGCCTTGTTTCCCCTCTCAGCTTTGTCTTCTTCTACCTTGTTGCACAAGGAAACTGGCCCAATACTCCATACCTTACCCGCTTTAGCCTTTTTGTAGCCTCTAATATAAGCAGTCTCGAGCTCGTCAAATGTGTTAATAATCACACCATAGGAACTGTTATCCGCTTCTACTGTTGCGTTAAGGAACTCTTTCCAATCTCCAGTCTCTAAAATGATCGGAAGCTGAGATTTTGTGAACTCAATTCTGTCAGGGAAATTTGGAATAGGGAAGTACTCCTTTTCAGACTTTATACTTTCCAAGAACTCGTAGTTTTGGGACAAAATGTGCATATAAAAAAGAACGAAGCAACCCGTGCCATGAAAGATTATTTTTGGTATACCAAGGTTCTTGGCAACTCTGTTTGTATAAGGCAAACACGTGTCGGCGATTATGCAGGTTGGCCTAGGTTTAATCTCTTTCAAGAGCTTCTCGACCGGTTCCTCCAACATACTACTTGCTTTGAAGAAGCTTAATGACATCCCTAATGAATCCAGCAAGTCCAGATTCTCATGTCCTTCCGGCAACTTTACCTCCACAAGATTGATGGGCAAGCCGGACTGGATGGCCCGGCTAAGAACGTTCTTGAACCGGCTGCGTTGTGAGGAGTCATGACAATGGTTATAATCACCCCGCGCTGAGCCAAAAGCCTTGAAATATCGATCATGGGGATCGTGTGGCCTGGAGCCATGAAAGGGAAGAGAACAAAGTGAAGAGGAGGACCAAAGCTAGTTTCGGATGCCATGAGGAACTGGAACTCTCTAAGTTCTTTTTTTTTTTTTTTTGCTTTGATTCCCAATTTTGTGTGTGTTTATTTGTGCACGCAATACATATATTTGTATTCATGGATTCATGAAAAGGAAAAATAGCGTTGGAAGTTGACGAGACATTAAAATGTGTGAAAGTGATAATGTAAGATAGACCACAAGCAAATTGGCGTATTCATTACAGTTAAAGAACACTAAATGATTGACAGTACATGTCGGGGTGATCACTCACATGTGTTCTTTAGTCTTGTATTCATTATTTCATAAATTATATAACCACAAAAAAGTGAAAATATCTCTTTGGTAAGTTAATATATATATTTAACAATTAATTTTTGAACAATAAGAATAAATAATATATGAAATTCAAAGTTTGGAAAGACGGATTAATGTAGAGTTCAAGGGTGATGGAACCGGAATTAGGGTCTGGGTTGATAACTGGTTTTTGATAAGGTTCCACGTACTCCACAATATGGCCAAGATGTAGAGCAGCTTATTGATCCTGTCTCACGACTACGACTTTGGATGTCTCACAGGTTCGTTAGGTTATAGCAAAAGAGGATGTTGATTTAGTTCTTAAAACCAAATGCAATTGGCTAGTTTGTGATTCACAGTTTTGGGGCTTCACAAAGAACGTTATTTACTCGACTCATAGTGGCTACCAATGCATAGATCTTCTCCGAGGTCTCGAATCGCCTGCTGTGTCACCTGTAACCCCATTGGAAAGAACACTATGCACTAAACTCTGGAAAACTAAAACAACTCTGAAACTGCGACACTTACTTTGGAGGGTTCTGTCCAACGCTTTGGCCATTAAAGAACGTCTTCGTTCGCGTTGCATACCGGTTGACGCTAAGTGTTTAACAGCAGAGCTTTCCCTTGGTATAGAAAAGATGCAGTCTCTGTAATTAACGATATGAAGATTTTGGTATGAACACACCAGTTAATAAGAATATCTATCTTATTAATCTCAAACAATCTTAAGGAAACTCTCTCAAAACCTTAAGCTCTCTCAATCTCGCAAACTCTAAATCTCACAAAGGTATACCACACTTTTGCAACTCTTTATATAGAGAGAACTCTAACACAATTTCGTAATCCAAATAGGTAAACTAACTTATTTAGATATCTCCTAAATAGAACTAATTCCTAAGTGGATTAGAATTTCCTTTTTTTCTTAAGTTTCCTTATTCTTCTTCAAGCATATCCCAACACTTGGGTGTTGTGGCACATCTGGAAAGCTCGTAACTATCTATGTTTTGATCAGCGAAGGATTGAACCATCTCAGGTAGTGATGAAAGCTTTAGAAGACTTTGCGCTCTCGTCTGATCTCGACCATCCGGGTTTGGAACATTCTGGCTCTGCTCCTCCAACCAAGGTACGGATAAAACAATGGTCAAAACCTCCCTTTGGAATGATAAAATGCAACATCGGATCTTCTTGGGTAAGTGCTCAACTAAATAGTGGTGTATCTTTGATAGCACGCAAGCATCTTGGCGCTACTATCTTTCATAGTCGACGTTCCTACGCCCATCTCTCCTCATCCCTTGAGAACGATTTGATCAGTTTCTTATGGGCTATTGAATGTCTGCTGAAGCGAGAATGGCGATGCTATGCCCTTCTAATTTTCCATATCTGTGTCCTAGCTCTGATATTTTAAAAATTATATGCTTTGAGGATTGGTCATTGACTCATTGTATTTCTCCTTGCTGTGCGACTTTGTTGGGATACCTATTGGCTCTATCTCTTCACAGTTTTTACTATTTTGTAATTCTCCCTCGATTGATCAATGAATATCAGTGTTAAAAAAAACAAAAAAAAAACTGTACGAAAGAAAAGACTGTTATTTCCGGTATGATCTGGTAATTTTGAAAACAATATAGTCAAGGAAAATAAGAATGTTATATAGAAGTCTTAAAAGAACCTTTGATAAAACATTAAAGTTTGGTTCCAAGTAAACAAAATTAGG
This sequence comes from Erysimum pusillum, assembly GCA_900406355.1. Classification (NCBI taxonomy): domain Eukaryota; kingdom Viridiplantae; phylum Streptophyta; class Magnoliopsida; order Brassicales; family Brassicaceae; genus Erysimum; species Erysimum pusillum. The sequence continues at coordinate 572 of OVBW01000928.1, read as the reverse complement.
ACATGAACACGATAACCAAAAAGAACGAAATAGCTAAGCCAACAAAGTTATAATGCTAGCTCACACGAAACCTGTAAATGTTTATAAGTTTGATATATATATATGATACGTTTTGTACCAAAAAAAGTATATACTGTATGTAAGGTATAAACACTAATAAAATATTTTTAAAATATTAAAGTTTGTTGGATCTCAATTGAAATGATCTTAAATAACAAAAAAAAAAAATATATATATATATACTAGATTTAGGACCCGCGTATACACGGGTTAAAATAAAAAATTTATAATCCTTGTAGAAAAATAAAATAATGTCCACGCACGTGGATTTATAACTAAAANAAAAACAAAATTAGATATTCTGTAAAATATTTATAGATAACTTAATTAAAATTTTCTCTTTATTTATTAATTATTTTAATAGATTTTAATTATATAGTTTTTTTATAATCAATTATTTTTTAAAATGTTATATCTCATCCAGTGAAATCAGTCTTTACGCATCAACCTCCTGAACGTTGACAAAAGAATTTGTAACTTATCAAAACGTGTAGAACTATACAAAATTATCA
>OVBW01000927.1:0-17880 GCA_900406355.1 Erysimum pusillum | reverse complement strand
TAACTATTGCTGAAACCATTGCTTTATTATTTTTAAATAAAACCCATAGCTTTAGTATTCCTTTCATGCCATCGGTTTGATGGGGTATTTGTATATCAAGTGGCCGTTACTTGAACTCGGAATCACGTTCCTATGATGGTCAAGTGGTCGCTACTTGAATTTAGAATCTACGTTCCTATATCAGATAAAATTTAATTTACCATCCACAGCTTTTTCAGAACAATATTCATCAAATCATAATTTAATTAAGCGTCGTATAGTCTTTTTCGATATACGATCTACGTTATGGAGTTAGAGCCTTATAGGTGGATTGTATGATTGTATCCAAACTCAAATTTCTTCACGTTCATGCTCCCTTTACAAAACAAATTTAGATGCTGTAAATTCTAAGTATTAACCTTATACTGAAACCTAATGAACGTTTTGTAATTCAACATCACTAAGAAGAAATTCATTTTCTAGATTATAAAATAAGGTTAGAAATGACTATTTGACGTCATGGCATCTTATAACGAAATTCATACCGGACAAACTATATTATCCATGAAATGTAATGTAGATGATGGGGAAGATTAGCTGGACAAGTTCATAGAAAGTAATGTAAATTAAGATATTTCATTTAACAAAATGTATTCTAGAATTCTTGAGAGACTTTCGTAGCTAGCTAGTTCTTGGTATAAACAATATTTCTTCTCTTTTGGCCTATTCATATAAAAGTGCTTATCATCTATCTGAAAACTATACACATTAGAATATCCTTATAAAAATTCCACCAGTAACTTTCAATAGAGAGTAATCAAACATGAATCACGGATACATCAAATATTTATTACACACATATTAACACGTAACGGATAATTAGTTTCATGGTCATCGTTAAATCACCGAACGATAATGTAAATTAAACTCGGGTTGGATTTAACCGGACCCATTTGCCTATCGCTCTCCACAAATCTGAACCGTCCATCTAACCTAGCGTAAATCTAACGACGGATATCAAATCAAAGGCTACTTCCCTCCCTATATAAATTAGAAATTTGAGTCCTGAAGCGTGTACCGTACACACATCCCCATACGAACACTCACAATCGTGAAACAGAGAGAAAGAGAGAGAGAGAGAGAAAGAGCTTAGATCGGAAAAAATGGTTTCGTGGATGATGACAATCAAGTCGGTGCTAATCTCTAGCGGCGTCGCCACCGTGGCTTTGTTACTTAAAGTCTCTGTTCCTGTAGCTGTGGATTTCTCTGTGTCGCAAGCTCCGATCTTATGGAGTTCTTTGCTTTCGTGGCTGAAACCGCCGTATCTCTATGTTGTAACCAACGGAATTATCATCACTATCGTCGCTTCTTCTAAGTATTACCGAAGCCATCATGACCGGGATGAAGAAGATGAGATCGTTGTATACGGTGGCGGTTATAAGATCCAGACGGAGGAGGAGCCTCAAGCTTCTCCACGGATGTTGGAGGTTAAGGATTTGGATACTGGCGCGCATTTCGGTTTCGTTATGGAGAATCCGGAGGCGGAGGAACTGGAATCGGAGGTAGTTACGGCGGTTGTGTATGATGATGAGACGGCGGCGGAGGAGGAGGGGATTATAACAGATGCGGTGGCGACGGCGGAGGATGAAATTGGAGAGGAGCTTAAGAGTGTGATTATGGAGGAGAATTCAGATCTGGTTGAATCCGGTGTCATATCACCGTCAGTTTCAAATCGGAATCATCTTCCGCCGAGGATGATCGAATCGGAGCTTCCTCCGATTGAGAAGCCTCTGGTTACTTCAAAGCTCAGCCACCGGAAATTGATGAAAGCAAGTCAAGAAGGTACTGATTCTTTGCTTTTTTAAAATTAAATTTTAAAATTCAAAAATAACAGAGGAAGAAGATGATGACGTCATGTGAACCCAAAAAAAAAACGGTTATTAGGTAGATTGAAAATTCAAATTTGGCGTCGAGAACACGCGTCGGTGGACCAAAGGGTAAATTTGTAAATTAACGTTATCTTTTTGGGTTCTTTCAGGTGGAAGAGCTTTGAGAGTGACGAAGCCGAAAGGGAACGAGACACTGGAGAATACATGGAAGATGATAACGGAAGGGAAGTCAACGCCGTTGACTCGACAGGTATACCGGAGATCTGATACGTTCGGTCGTGGTGATTCCGGCGGCATGGACAGCGAGGCGAAACCGGTTTATAAAAAATCGGAGACGTTTAGAGACAGGACTAATTATTACAAGTCGCCGGAAACGGCGAAGATGAGGAAAGAGCCGTCACCGAGTCAGGATGAGTTGAATCGGCGAGTTGAAGCATTTATAAAGAAGATCAACGAGGAGATGAAGTTGCAGAGATTGGAGTCACTGAGACAGTACAAAGAGATAACAAGCCGTGGGGTTTAGTTTTTTTTTATTGGGGTTTTATGCAAAGAAAAAAAAATTTAGAAAAACAAGATTAGTCACAGTAAAAAAAAAAAAAAGTTACAGTGGGAAAAAAATCTGTTAATTTATTTGTGAAGCTTGAAGGTTTTTTTATGGTCAATGCTTTGAAGTTAGATACTAGGTTTTTCTTTTTGTTTGGTGTGTGTATAATTTTACTCAGCTATACATTTGGTTTGTGAATATTGATGTATTGGTTTTACAAGAAAGATCGACTTTATTGCAATGAATATTTACCTGAATTGGTTGTTAATGTGTTATGTATGCCAAACCAAGTACATATTGCTATGATTGTGAATATTTTAGTATCGCTTAAATTTTTGTGATAAGTTTTGTTCTAAAATTAGTTTGAGTTTGTTAGAGTGGAAACTCTGACTTCATTAATTTCAAATTATGTTGTCACACTCAAGCATATATAAACCGACTAACTTCCTCTCTAACCAACGTTCATGACTACTTGGAGTATTAATCTATATTATAAGTATACACACTAATAATTTTCTTCAAGATGGAATGAAAACAGATGAAGTTCCAATCTTATTGACTAGATCACTCCGGTCTTAACTAAGATGTAGAGGTTTTATTAAGATATACGCAATTTGTTACTCTTTTAAATGTCAGAACAGAGTTACAAAGAACCACTTACAAACTTTTTTGAACAAATTTTTTTCGGGTGATATGGTAACCGATTTCAATATATTTAAATTACAGCCATGTTTTCCCATGCAAATTATTTTGGAAAAGATGTTTTTTTGGATGAGAATGCAAAAATTGTTTCTTAGATTTCTAGGAAACAATGAAAGAAGTAATAAATCCCTATACTATTAAAATAGAAGTACAAAATCTTGCATCCCATATGATTTAACCATATTGCCCCTCAACGTATTTAATCTAATGAAGCATCATTAAGGGTAATATCGGAAGTTAATGACATTTGGACAAAACGGGTCGGTGCAAAATTGAAATTGACCCGAAATCTCTATAATGGATACTGATCCGCCGGGTTTAATCCGTTTATACATCGGGTCATAGCATTCATATTTAAAAAGTTCAGTATCCGAGTCATAACCATTAATACTCATCGAATTAAATCCTAAGCAAATCTTCAAATCTAAACTAAATATTCTTAAAACAATCAATCTCCTTAATCGTAGTCAATCTTAACCACACAATCCTTCGAAATAAAACATTACTTGATACTAAACTTATTTTCTTACCATTTCATTGCTAACCATTCATCATTATCATAACTACTCAATCCTTTTAAATTTTGAATATTCCTAAATCCCAAAATCTTATCACATCCTAAAAGATTTAACCTAACAACTTAGACACACCCATCAACCCCTATATATATCTTATCTACCAAATCGTAGGTTATTGTGTCAAGAAAGAATAACATTACCTTCAATCTTCTCATCTCACAAATCTTGCGATCAAAAATGGCCTTGGTTCAACAACCTCTAACAAGCCAAGGGCTTCAAAACTACCTGGAAAATACAAGGCAAAATCATTCATGCTTGGAAACAGTATTTACCAGCAACTGGGGAGACCATAGAGATGATACTCGCTGATCAGAATGTAAGATATTATTTCCGCTAACATTATAACGTTTTGTGTTTAACGTTTTCTAATACTACATGTATCATATCATTTGTAGGGTGATAAGATCCATGCTACAATAAAAAAAACGCAAGTTCAGAAGTTTCACAAAGACATCGTTGCTGGACAATGGAGGTTTATTCAGAATTTTACCTTAAGCAAAGCAGTAGGGAAGTTCAGACCAACAACTCATCCCATTAAGATATCTTTGATGAACAATACCAAAATCAGTGATTCACCTATGATTTCTGATGAGGTGTATTTTGATTTTGTGAGTTTTGAAGATATTATTGATCCCAATGCCCTTAATGACAACATCCTGATTGGTATTTATATTTCTCAGTTACTTTGTTAGTTGTTTTCATTATAAAGTGTCAGAGTTTAACCACTGTCTTTGCTTATACAGATGTTATTGGTCAGGTCGTTAATGTTGGTGAACTGGAAACACCAACAGTGGCTAACAAGCCAACAAAGAAATTGGAAGTAGAACTAAGAGACACAAGGTATGTAGCATGTATAAACTAAATCGTAAAGGAACCATGTATGTGATCAAACATAGTATAATGTTGGTGTTATATTTATAGGGATTATCGGTTAGTATGTACTTTGTGGGGGAGGTTTGCCGACACTATGTTTGAAGCATGTCAGAATGGTGGCATGAACATGGTCATATGTCTTCTTAGGTTTGCTAAGATAAATTCCTACTTAGGTATAACTATTTCATCTTAATGTTATTTCCTTTTATTATCAAAAGATACCAATTCTTACTTTCCCACACAAACATGTGAGATCACAATATCAAGTGCATATGATATTTCGCAGATGACCATTAACCCAACCAATCCGGAAGTTGTCCAGTTTGTTGACAAGTATGTGTACTATAAAGTCATCTCTTTATAAATTCTGCTTACTTTTACTCAATCAAAACAATGATATATACTTTTTTCTATGGGACAGTTTACCAAATGATGGTTTAGGTGTCACTATGAAGGTTAGTATCCATAAGGATATAAAGCAGCAAAAGAAGGAGGACGAGTTTAACAGTCTACCAATGACAACAGTCGCTGAGCTTACAAATGCAACTTATGTAAGAACTATATATTTATGAAGTGCATTTCTTATTTCTAGATTAGCGTTGTTGATAACTATACTCTTTTTACAATATATAGGAAGATAAATTTAGGCTTCTTTGTACTATCTACGGGATTGATGCGGATTGGTCTTTGTAATATATTCGTTGTTAATAGTATCAAGAAAGAACAAATACCTTCAATATTCTCCTTGCAAAATGGCCTTAGTTACAACTGCAAAATGGCCATAGTTACAACGCCATTATTGAGAAAGCAGGAAGAGACTCCATGAGTTGAATAAAAAGAGGAATTCCATCTCTCAAATGTCATCTGCAAGTAAAAGAGGCACATGTGTGAGTACATTCACTTTCATATTATCATTTCACATATTTTTTAAACAAGTTTTCATGAACTAAAGTTTAAAAATTGAAATGTGTAACTAAACATGTCATATTTTATCTATTTCAGATCAAGGCAATGGAGTAATTCAAGCTAAAATCACGTTAAATTTTGTCCAACTTACAGATTTGAGAGACATTACCAACATTCCTAATAGGCTGCAAGATAGTTTTCTAACTCCTCCAACACAAAACATGTCCTCATGGTTAGCTTTTTATGTAACAATAAAACTTAATATTACTTTTACTATAATCAATTACTATCACTAATGTTTTCTATCTTATACAGTGATCCTTAATGGGTTAGAAATATCCATTATGTCAACCAAATCAACTTACCGGCAAAACTCAAGCTCAACTAATCTCATCCTCTCTTATTGAGAAGAGCAGGAAGAGTATCCATGATTTGAATAAAAAGAGGAATAGCATCTCTCAAATGTCATCTGCAACTAAAAGAGACACATGTGAGTCCATTCACTTTACTTTTTTCATTTCACATATTTTTCAAACAAGTTTTCATGAACTAATGTTTGAAAATTGAAATCTGTCACTAAACATGTCATATTTTCTCTATTTCAGATCAAGGCAGTGGAGTAACTCAAGCAAAAAACACGTTAAAGTCTGTCCAACTTACACATTTGAGCATTCCTAATAGGCAGCAAGATAGTTTTCTAACTCCTCCAACACAAAAGATATTCTCATCTGCACATTTTAGGAACCATGAAACAGGTGAGCTTTTTATATAACAATTTAACATATTATTACTTTTAATCAAATCAAATATATTACTGCGACTAATGTTTTCTACCTTACACAGTGATCCATAATGGGTTAGAGAACATTAATCCAGGACGTTAACCAAACCAACTTACCGGCATAACTCGCTCAAAACAGTTCGTCCTCATTTATTGAGAAGCTGAAAAAGAGGGTCCAACAGTCGAATCAAAAGAGGAATTCCATCTCGCATGTGAATCCATTCAGTTTAACATTAAATTTTCTTATATAGTTAAATGTTTATTTGGCAGATAACTTTAACTGTATTAAATCGCAGCACTAAAAATAGCAAAATGTTTTTCAGCTGAAGCAAGTCCAGTAGTTCAACCAACAGATGTGTTTAAATCTCCCCAATTTATGGTCTATTTTTAACATTTTACATCCTAATCCAACTAACTAGCATATAGGATTGTTTTTGTTCATTCAAGAAAGTAACTAACCTTTATATGGGAGGAACTGAAAGTCTTTAAAGTATTAACAATATTCCATTGCTTGTTGCATTCATTTGGTAGTCTACCATTTCCAATAAAATCAACAACCCTGTATGAATTGTAACTAATAATCAATATCAAAACTCTGTATGTATAACAAATTAAATCCAGTAAAAGATGTATACTTTTATGTAACTTTTAACTACACTTATCTTTATTTATTCATCATTTTTGTAGAGTAAGTGATATTCTTATTTTTATTTCCTGTAAATATAACAAATCTGATTAACTAAAACATTTAGATACATTCAAACTATATAACTAGAGTTAGGAGTTGAAAAGTAATTAAATCAACTTAAAATGTATGCAAAATTCATACTAACCTTTTATATGGAATTAACTAAAAGTTCTGAATTGATCAACAATTGAATTTCATACTTCATTGAGTAAATTTCATGCTTCACCTTCATTGTACCCTATGCTGCTACAATTAAAATAAGAACAAAGATTAATCAAACCTTAATCAAACATTCATTATCAAATGTTCATTATTATGAAGTCCTTACAATAAACTAACCATACAATTTAAACTACAAGTGTGAACAACAAAATTAACTTATCTCCTTCATTCAACTATTGTTTTGTTCGGAATAACTTCGAGGATTCTTCCTCAATGGAGAGTAAAGGCACTTCCCATAAGTAATTCCTGTATAATTATAAGAAATTTCAATGTTCAAAAGCATCGGACTGAAATAATTTCGGGGAAATTTACAAATTTGATAATAGAAGTCCTAAGAACTAAATTCCAATGTTTCAAAAGCGTAATGGTTTGATTATTAAGAATATATACGTTAGCAGACCACGAAATTGCTAAAATTAAACAACAAAACAGAAAACCCGAAATAATTTTGAAAGCAATCTTTAAGGCAAATCGATGTCTAACCAAGTAATCACTTACCTTATCTTTTATTTCATATGAAACCAATCAAGTTGGGATGAATCGAGCAAGACTCTGATGAAACTCGAATACATAAGCCACGATTTACAGATTTTTCGTTTGATTTAGTCCAAATCAATTGTCGATTTATTTTTTCATCCCGTGGTAAGGTGGGATCTACTGTGATAAGGTGTACGGTAAGTTCGGTGGATTTTTTCATTCTGATTCACAGAATCATGTGAACATCATCAACTCCGAGATAAGTTCTACTGAACTCTCCGGCCTCTTCCATGACATCAGAACCCTTGCTAGTTATTTTGATTGTTTTTTTCTTGGTTATTTTTCTCGAACCTTGAATTCCGTTGCGGACTCCTTGGCAAAAGAAGCTTTATCTGCTGGGCTGGATATCCCGTGCTGGAAAAACTTGCTTTCGCCATTGTCATTTCGGCAAGAAAACTCCGACCTTATTTCCAATCACACACCATCGATGTGCTAACTTCGCAACCAATACGGACTATTCTGCACAGTCCCAGTCAATCAGGACGGATGGCGAAGTGGGCAGTGGAACTAAGCGAATACGACATAGAGTATCGGGCACGAACAGCTGCTAAATCCCAAGTCCTCGCCGATTTCATCATCGAGCTGCCAGCAGAGTTAAACCCGTCAGACGACGATCTTTCAATGAAACCATGGATCTTATATGTCGACGGGTCCTCATCACACCAAGGATCGGGAGTCGGCATCCACTTAGAATCTCCGACGGGCGAGATATTAGAGCAGTCATTCCGCCTCAATTTCAAAGCCTCCAACAATGAAGCGGAATACGAAGCCCTTATCGCGGGACTTCGACTCGCAGAAGGAATTGGCGCCAAAAGAGTTCAAACCTTTTGCGACTCTCAGCTCGTCGCCAACCAGTATAGCGGTGAATATGAAGCAAAGGATGAACGCATGGACGCCTATCTCCAACTCACAAAAATTTGACGGCAAAATTCGAATCATTCGAGCTTACAAAGATCCCGAGAAACGAAAACACTAATGCCGACGCAATGGCAAGATTAGCAACCACCTCGGATCCTACTTTGACAAGAATGATTCCCGTGGAAACCATCGAAGCCCCTAGTATCGATCTTCCCCGAGGTGTGTGCAACATACTCGCCATTGAAGACGACCAATTCGATACGCTCGAAGAGGACGGAGATCCCGATCAAGCTGGACGCCAAGGAGCTCCAAAGGGCTCCAAAGGGCCCAATGGAAGCAGTCATAGTACATGTTGATGCGGCATGGGCTGCTAAGGAGCAAATATGCGGTCTGGGAGTAGTTTTCTTCGCACAGGATACGACGGTAATGAGAGAGGTGTCATCATCACAAGTCCGTGTATCTTCTCCTCTACTCGCAGAGACATATGCTCTCCGGAAAGCACTTGGTGGTGGAATTTCGAATAAAACATGCTTAACGTCTTCTCTGATTCACAGAATCATGTGAACATCATCAACTCCGAGATAAGTTCTACTGAACTCTTCGGCCTCTTCCATGACATCAGAACCCTTGCTAGTTATTTTGATTGTTTTTTTCTTGGTTATTTTTCTCGAACCTTGAATTCCGTTGCGGACTCCTTGGCAAAAGCAGCTTTATCTGCTGGGCTCAACCCTGTCCTTGTAAGAGAGTAGTATCATGTAATCAATACCTTGTTTCGGTAGCTTCTAATGAAATTCGGTTTGATTAAAATAAAATAAAAATAGAAGCAGTTTGTAAGCATAGTCGAGAGATTATTTTTTTGAAAAAGATAAGTGTTGGGTATGAATTTCATTCATTCTCACTTAGGCCCAACCCATCATTTTCTAAAGAATCAGATCTTAGTCCGGCCCAGCAAAAGCCCAACGAAACTCTTCAGCTCGGGATCTCGCAAGTGGGTCACTACGGAAAGATTCCACCTAGACCCTAGCTCGACAAAAAGAACACGTGCAAAGGCTACCAAAAGGCATATAGGTTCGGCGTGTTCTGACACAAGGAATAATCTTTCCAACAACCAACGCATAAAGTGGAGCCCACTTACCAACTACGACTGCCAACACCAAAGCTATAAATACTCAGACAAGCAAACAAAGAAAGACAGACAAAAATTCCCGGACTCGCACTCTTTTAGTTCGGCATATGTTATTTATTTCCGGATCTCATTTCTTCTTAAAATCCCGAGCTACGCTCGATCCCTTGTATTCGGTCACGAGCATCGCTCTGATCACCCGTTCTCTCATCATCGACGAGCTACGCTCTTGGTGATACTTAATAATACCGAACTCAACAGACCGATGAGCTACGCTCCGGTCTGGTTCATTAAAATCATTCCTTCTTAAACCGTCCTAAAGAGAGTAATCCCGAACCACCCCCACCAAACTAATAAATATATTTGTTGCGAATCTCATAAACAACAATAAGATTTATCTTGATCTTTCACATACTACCGATTTTGACGAGCTTTAACTCCTATTTTTGGTCCATTTCTTTTATAATTGAAAAATAAATAAATTGCTGAAAAATTATTGGATGAAAAATTTAACACGACATTATACAATATTTAACGCCGAATCAAACATGAAAACCTAGTTTCTTCTATTGTGAGCATAACAGTCCCAAAATATAAAACAAAAAACCAGCCGCCGCAAGAAAAACAGAAGCAAATTCCTACTAAAATGTCGGAATCGGAATCGGAAGATGATTATGAGAACTACGGAGATGCTGCCTTGTTGGAGCTACAGTCAAACCCTAATCCAAAATCAGGAAACTGGAGGAAGGCAGTGGAGGGGAAGTCTTTGGTTTCTCTAGGAGATTTGGGGAAAGACAGAGTGGGTAAAGAAGTTCTTATCCGAGGAAGAATTCACAGCAAACGGACCCTGTCTGAGCGTTTAATCTTTTTGGTTGTAAGAGAGAAGAGCTTGACTCTCCAGTGTGTTGCCAAAGTTTCCCCTGAGACCAGAGTTGGAACCAAGATGATAGCATTCATCGAAGGACTTAGTCGAGAGTGTGTGGTTGAAATCGTCGGAGTCGTTTCTCTCCCAAATGATCATGTGACAGGAGCCACGCAGAAGGTGGAGATCCAACTTACGAAACTCTTCTGCACCAGCAGACCTTCAAAAGAGTTACAATCTCTTCCCAGGTTGGGGGATTCTGCAAAAGAGGAAAAACTTTATTATTTATAGGAATTCAAACCCTACAACATGCAAGCAAGCATAGGTACACCTTATCACAGTAGATCCCACCTTGTAAAGCAAACATTTTTTTATAACTTACAAAATTCAAAGACATTGAAAGAAAAAAGATATATAAAAAAGCTTACAAACCAAAATCTAAAAAATAAAAAGAGAATGAATATTAAATTCCCACTTCTATAAATTGAGCCTACATAATTTCAAGTTATAAATGTATGATTTTTGCACGTAATAAGGCAAAGCAAGTTACTTGCAAGTAATTAGAGGGTGTATTGGACTACGCATTTTAAAAGATTTGTTTTAGAATCACAAATCATATGTTATTGAATCATGTATTTTAAAAAGTCTAATGAAATTTAGTAAATCCACTGTTATTGAATTTTTTTAAAGATTTGATATTAATGACTTTAAGGGATTTTAGAGGATTTCCTTAGGGGGTGTATTCAATATAGTTTTCTAAGTGATTTGAATTTTTATGAGTTTTTATATCATTTTGATGATTTTATGGAAGTTTATATGATTTATTGTAAATCCTTTCAAATTCCACCTAAAACTATGAGATTTGGAAATCTGTATTTTTAACTAAGGAATCCTCTTAAATCCTCTCAAATTCTTTAAAATCATTAAAAATCAAATCCAAAAATTATTTTCAATAATAGTGGATTTTAAAGTGGATTTTTAAATCATTAGTTCAATAACACTGTATTTTTTTAGATTTTTTTAAAAATCTATGATTGAATAACATAGGATTTGTAATTTTTTTACAAATCACTTAAAATACTAATTTGAATTCACACACCATGTGAGTGGTGTGATTGGTAACATAAGTTACCAAGTGTTATGTTTGAGTTATGAAGATAACTCAAAAATGTTACCCATCATGATTTGTTTTAAAAAAATTGATCTTGAGGTTGATGTTTGTTGAGTTATGGTTGATGTAAATATTTGAGTTATCTCTTTTGTAAAATTGTAAAATCAAAACTCAACTCAAAAACATGGAAATTATCATGAGTTAATTACGATGTTTTTTTAAATTAGAAAAAACATATTTCTTTGTCTTAATTCAATTTAAATCTATAATATGAGAAAAATTGTTATTATTATCTAAATTTTATTCAATAACATAAAATCTAGTTATTTAAATTTCTTAATTGTTTTTAACATCTGTTAAATTTATTAATTTTTATTTTTATTTAAAATCAAAAAGTATTTGTAGGCATATTTTTAAAAATTATTGAAATTTAAGTTTATTATAAATTTAAGTATATAATTTATTTTTAATAACTGCAACTTTTAAAACATCAGTTACCAAGTCACTGTTTTGATTTGACTGATAACTCATAATTTTACAGTAAAATTACTTCATTAATCTGCAGTTTATACCACATAAGTTTTACTGCAAATCATATCAAATTATAACATCGACTACAATAATACGTGCTAACTGCTACCAGTCGGAGTCGGAGAAGCTTATATCAATTGCAGAATATTACCAAAAATTATATGCATGTTTATAAATTATTTCATGCACAACTGCTCGATATTTTACGTTAAATTTGGAACACATATGCAGGGTCAGTTAAGAGGAAAGGTCAAAGCAGCGATAGCCCTGGACACAAACATAACAAGGGGTCCATAGTTCTTTTCTCTTATGTCGATCTAATTTCTTTNGTTAAAAAAAAAAAAAAAAAAAGTCAGTTAATTAACCAAGAATTCAAAGTAGTCGTAACTTAATCCAAACTTAAACCGAATCAATTTAGCAAATACTAAAAATTATTGACTTTGACTTCTAAGTAACTAAACAAACATGGATCTAACTCTGAAAATTCAAAGTGTAAGATGAACATGGTGAAAAAAATTAGGCAAAAACTTGAACTTCAAATCTTCTTATTTTCTAATTAGTTACTATATAGAAAAGTTACATTATGGGAACAAAATTTAAAGTTGTGATTAGAAAGAACAATGAGATTGTTTGACTAGACTCTAGAGTCACCTAAATAGGCTAAAAGCTAAAACTGGTTTAGCTCTCTGACCTCTATGATGACACTGTCGTAAATAATTTACTACGATCAGTACAAAAAGACATCTCAAACGTCTTTTACCTGATAAAATCCACCGAACTTACGGTACACCTTATCTCTTTGTCTCTTTAAGATTAGTCTTTTAAAACGAGGCCCAATATGTAGCCCAACTATTATTAATTCTTAAATGAAATAACTAGGGCAATTTATGAGCCCAGCCATTTACATATAATTACACATAACAACATTCTTATCAAAATAATTTTGCTAATCTCAAACTAACCTAAAAAAACAATTAAAGTTAATTATTTATTAACTATGTCAAGAACAAAACAACTTCAAAAATTATTATACTTACTCATACAACACTTTTATTTCTATTCAATTAACAAATGAATTTTATAAAACATTTTGTCCAACCGAGAAATTCACGAGAAACCACACACTCGGTGGCCGCAATTTATATCCTAACGAAAACCTAAGTATCAGACTCAGCTACTATTTTAATTCAACCGTATTCAAATACAAAAATTGCTAAACTTCCGTTATACAAACAGTAACCATTTAAAAAAAAAAAAAAAAAAAAAAATATCGGCCCGCGGCGGCCGCGGGTTAGATCCTAGTAGTATACATTACAATAGCTATAACTTATATTTTGAATCGAGGGATGGGCGTTTGTCGTTTGATTATTGGATTTGTAGGAAACAATAAGTACCCATAAATATACAATGTTATCCATTTAATCAGAGAGATGATTATTTTTCTCTCCTTGCTATCCATTTAATTGTATTGTATTCCCCTCTATTATTCACATGATTTGAATATCCAAGAATTCACCATTGTTTTCTTTATATGATTGAAACGCTATTTTACATCTAATTTTTAGAAAAAACTTATTTATTCAGTAAGAGCTATGCTATTCAAACAAAAATAACAATGCTTTACAAAAGCATAAAGATAAGTCTAACATATAGATCCGGCTACGAACCCCATATACAATTGATATTTTTGTTTGAGAAATCTCATATACCCATATATTTGATTATGTGATTTTTGCATTATCTAAAGCATGGTTATCATTCAAATTAATGTATTTGTTCAGTGTATCTCCTCTAGCATTATGATAGAAAACCTCCTTCTAACAACTAACTATGATATAATTAAATATGTAGTATAATATTTTGTAGCCACAACCTTTCAACATTTTTTTTAACATATACACAATTAATAAATATTCAGAGATTTGTACTTGTATATAATAGGACAATGTCTTCTTATTAAGAAAATACAGAAATATTATGCATTTTAACGACCAAAAGTTCTTTTTCTAAAATACGAGAGGGTCATAAGAAAAATCATTTTCATGGATCATACGGACCATACGGTGGGTGAACCAAATACACATAGTAGACAGGTGGGGTTTTCTTGTGAATGAATTTTCTTTCTTGATTAGAGCATGGGCAATGGTAAAATATGTGGAGTGGGTGTGTAATATTTTTTTATTATTAAAATTTAATGAGAAAGAGAAAAGTGAGAGAGAAGGAAAGAGAGAGAGAGAGATAGAGATTAAAATAATCTCTTGCAACCGGTTGTAAACCTACAACCCCTCTCTCCTATTTTTTACACTGTTCCATTACTTTTTAATTTTTTATTCCTCACAACCTCTCCCTCACACTCTCCCTATTTTACCATTGCACTTGGTCTTAGACTTTTCTTAGAAAAGAAACACAGAACATAGGTCCCCAAGAAGTTTGTATATCGTTGAAAACAAAATTTAACTATAATAAAAATCTATTTTTAAAAACAATTTGATAAGAGATAATATGTTAAATATTGGATCATGCATGTACAAGAAACCAACCACTAAACTACTCAAATATATATGGAAAATTAGTTGGAAAGATTCTAACATAAATTAAATGCTTTTTTATTCTACTTTGGAAAATTAGTTGGATTAAAAATTCAAATACTTATAAATAAAAAACAATGTTTGTTTAAGAACATAAAAGTAGATGATAGTTGAGGAACTTAATGGCACTTTCTCTTATGCTAGGTGAAGTGGGAAAATTATCTGTCACCACATTTGTTGTCTCATAAAGTCAATTTTGGGTTTGTATTGCCAAATTGCAATAAGAGTATCATCATGAGAATGGACCGACCAGATTCGGGTTACTAGAAGGGAGTATAGACTTTGAGATAGAGACATGAGTCTTTTTTTTTTCCTCTTTCCTTCTCTATATTTAAATCCTTTTATATATTTTCATATTTTTGAATTATATATTTATTTTTACCTTATAATTTCTTTAAATTCTGAAATAGTATTCATGTATCTCCAAATTAAAAAACTCATATATTTAATTTTCAAAATTTTAAAATCCGTTCCTTTCAAATAATTCATGGAACATCTGAAATATGGAGATATAACATTAACCTCAAATTGACAAAGAACACTATATATAATAAAATTGAAAAAATAAATTTATGCGATAATTTTATACAACAAGCCTTGTTCATTAACAAATAGGCATATGTGCCATATTCTTTCTATTTACAATAGAATCTCACAAGCTTTAGTTTTGTTTGATCTCACTTTGGTTTATTTTTGTTGTTAATTGAGGACTTATAAGCCGAGACCCATATGTCACCTTGTTGAGACTACAGTGTAGACCCTCTCATATGAGAATCGAACTGGAGAACTAAAGAAAGTAACATAACCTTTGGAAAACTTAAGTAACGCTACTAACCCTTCTACTGTGTCTTATTTGTCTACTTGGTTTGAGGTGTTCCAACCTTAGACTCGTTCTAATCTGAAGAGTATGTAAGTTCGTAAGTTGTATTTTCTTCCTTAGAACCAAAAATAGTCGACCCAAATTACCAACCATTAAACACTAGTGTCCACCGCATTCAAAAATGAAACAAAACTTTCTGATTCAAAATTTAAGTTTCGTATATAGCATGTGATTCTATTGTCAACTATCACCAAATTTTCCTCCAAATCAATTAAATGCTCTTTGTAACAACCTAATTCCCTTATATACAAACTATATATCATATACTACATGTAAATATCTAAAACCTTTTCTCTATAAATAAACAATTCTCTTTTCTTCACGAACCAAATCCGATCCAACTCCCACCCAAAAGATGACTACAAAACTCAATCTCCTCTTTACGGTTTTGCTTCTCACACTTACACTCTCCCACTCACGCCTGACCCGATCCGAATCATCATCATCAACCGGATCCAACTCGGGTCATATCAANTAATAACAAGAATGACCAGGGCTATGGGTCAGGAGGAAACTTTGGACCCGGAACTGAACCAGGAACCGGTTTTGATTTACCGGGTTTTAGTGGCAATGACTGGGGAAACATGGGCGGAGGATATGGTGGTGGTTACGGCGGATCTAGCGGTGGATATAGCAAAGGAGGTGTGGTGAGACCGACGGTGGTGTGTAAAGAGAAAGGTCATTGCTACAAGAAGAAGCTGACGTGTCCGGCTAAGTGTTTCAAGTCTTTTCACCGTTCCGGTAAAGGATACGGTGGTGGTGGTGGAGGCGGTGGTTGCACCATTGACTGTAAGAAGAAGTGTGTGGCTTATTGTTGAAAATGTTAATGTCGTGTGAAATGTTTGATATATAATATAGTATATGGTCTTTTTTTCTTTTACTTTTGTTTTGGTTTTCTTTTTCTTTTGATAAAAAAATAAATTTGGTTTTCATGATTTGGTGTGTTTTGATTTTATCTTACAATAAATGATATATCATATGGTTAATTTACTCAAAATATTGCAAATGGAGCAACCCAAGCCATCAACAATTATGATTTATCAAATGGATCAAAAAGAAAATCAGCACATTTAGAAAAAAAAAAAAAATGTCAACCGATAGTTAAAGTGACGCTACTTAACCCTTCTACTGTGTCTTATTTGTCTACTTGGTTTGAGGTGTTCTAACCTTAGTACTGATTGTTCTAATCTGAAGAGTAGGTAAGTTCGTAAGTTGTATTTTCCTTACTATTATTAAGTTTGTAATCGTTTTTATTAATGGAAATTAAAATTAAAATAAAAAAGAACTCTACTAACTCAAAACACACATGGTATTGGTCCTCTACTCCTCTTTAAATCTAATATTACTTTAAATTCAATCTTTAATACAAGCATAGTACGTAGTTTCACTAAACCATAGTTCAAGAAATCTCCATCCTTGTCTCTGATCACAATTGCGGACGTCCGGTTTGCGTTTACGACGTTGCCGAAATCAAGCCAAATGATGAAACCAATTTAACTGAACTTATCAAAATGTAAAAGGCAACATCAGCATTAACAAGTCAAAGTGAGTGAATTTTTAATTAATGTGTGGTTGATTAAATAAAAAAAAAATATATATATATATCCCAACCTCCTCTTTCCTTTTCTTTTATTAAACTAACCACATCTTCCTTAATTCTGATTATAAAATCGTAACAGAATTATAATATCATATAATCATCCTGTCAAACACAAAAAAATCGAAACAAAATTTATAATATAATCTCTCTCCATTGTAAATACAAAGCCTCTCAAAGAGTATTGCCCAATATTCACAAACTTTTTTCAATATCATTCAAGAAGCATGCATGTCTCTGAATGTTCTCGGGTGGTTATAAATCGTAACAGCATTATAAATTTATAACATAATTTCCCCGCTTACTCTTTACAGTTCAAAGAGATTCTCTCAATCTCTCAGTTCAAGTTCAATTACCTCTACTTTGCCAAAGTAGAGGTAATTGAACTTGAACTGAGAGATTGAGAGAATCTCTTTGAGATGTGAAGAGTAAGCAGGAAAATTCATCAAGTTAGTCGGTCCCACTAAACGATTGAAGCCAGAGAAGAGCGATGAAGCTTAACCACCGGAGAACGTTCGGAGAAATGTTTATTGAGTGTCGAGTGATATTGAAAAAAGAGATGGGTAACATTCGTGGAGGGGATTTGTATTTATAACAAATAGATTATATTGTAAAAATATATATATATATA
>OVBW01000923.1:338-17901 GCA_900406355.1 Erysimum pusillum | reverse complement strand
TGCCTCACGCTCTAACTTGGCCACTCCAAAGTCAACGCTAATGATGCAAATGATGGACTTGCGGCTTAGGATCCCCTCTGATGTTTTGCCACGGGATGCCATAGGAAACATTGTAGCGACATTCGCTCTCAAGAAAGGTGAAGAGAGTGCCATGGAAATTGGCGAAATCGTTGCCGAATTTAGAAAGGCCAAAGAAGGGATGAACAAGATAATTGAATATAGTCTCCAAGTCTACAATACTGATACTACCATCACCACAACTACACTAGGTCAGAACTTGTTGAAGGAGATGGGAAACATCCCATGGTCACCTCTGGACATAGAGACATACTCAATGACTAGCTGGTGCAAAAAGCCTTGCTACAAGGTGGACTTCGGATGGGGTACTCCGGTGTGGTTAGGACCCACTATTGTTGCCTCTAGTAACATGGCTTGTGGGGTGTTAATGGATGCAAAGGACGGTGAAGGTGTAGAAGCTTGGGTCAGTTTACCCGAGCAAGACATGCTCGTATTTGTTCGTGACCAAGACTTGCTTACTTATGCCGTCCTAAATCCTCCTATCCTGATTTAAAACCAGTGACCATATATCTTAATGTTTTATCATCAATATTAATGCACTATGCATGTTTCGATTTAATATCATTGTTCAGGCTTTTGTATTTTGATGTTATTTGAATAAAGAGGACAAACATGTCAATTTCCACGTTTCTTGATCTTGTTTGTATGTACTATGGTCTATATATAAGATCTCATAATAAAATGCTCCATTTGTCTTCTTCTGATGATTGATTTGTCACTCATTAAAACCTTCTCAGAGACCCTTTATCAATACAACTCATGGAAACCAACCCTCCATCAACGTTTCTCTTCTTTTCCTCTTTCTCTTTCTCCTTAGCTTGTTTTTTAGACAGAAAAACATAAAACATATTGTTGCATCATGCTTGTCTTAACCAACTTTTTTTACTATATATGTATGTTAATTTCATTTAGTTATAAGAGGGTTTGTATATGATAACAAAAGATAATGTTTTCCGAGTTGTTTAGTGGAGACCTGAGTAATCGATAAGGGATTCGATTGCTGCATTATCCACTGTCTTATCTCTCAACTCTCTCTACGGAATGATTAAGAGCCTTAAACTACAATCCTGAACACTATAGCCCAAAAAAGTTAGTACAAAAGCTGCAAGCAATCGAATGCAACAGTACTACAAATCAGAAAATAAAGCATAAACTAGATCTTTTTGTTGAAAACAAACAAACATAAAGCACTTTGAAATACTCTCTCTAAATAAACATAACACTCTCTACATAATGCAAGAAACTAAATATTTTATAAAAATCTCTAAACTTATGCTTGGTGTTTCCTCTTAGGTCAACACTTCTAATCTGGTTGCTTTTGAGATCCAGAAAATAAACAACCAACTCTTTAAATAATTGGGTGCAAAGATAATCTCTCCCATATCAAAAGATCCCAAGATTTTTAATCCGTCATCGTCACGATAGAAATTACGAGTAGATATATATATGCATTGTTCTTTCGACCATATTTGTTTCTTGGCGTCCTCTAAAACCCACAAATAGAAATCGCCACGCATGGTTATAGTAACAACAGTTACTTTTCCATGGTAGTTTATCAAACTAGTTCCATTTGATTATTTAAGGCCTTCGGGAAATACAGAAGCAATTTCCAAACATTCAGACATCAAATCAAATCTCATCAAGACTGGTTTATTCACTGTATAACTAATGGAAGCACTGTAATATAAAACAGTTTGCACTGTATAGCTATGCATACAGAGACTGTTCCAGGATAATGAGGAGTGTTGCATTGGATCATTCTCCATGAGCAGTTTTGAGCTCCCAATGTGAGAACTTGATGTTCACAAAACGGTTTAGCATTGGTCAAACACAATACTTTATATTGTGCATTGGTTGGATCATATCCTAAAAAACTTCTATAATAATCATTTTACTTGATTCCACAGTGGGTAAGGTTATGGACTAACCTATGGTAGGATTACATATAACCTGTTCTTCGCCGTATAAAAAGCTAATCAACCCATGGACTGATGGACGTAACTAGGATTTTGGTATCTCATTTCCTTCAAGTGACATACAATACTTGATTCAAAATCAGGTGGTTCCTCCACAACTAGAGCTTTAGGTTTAGGTTCCTCTACTATAAGATCTTTACTTTAAGTTCCTCCTCCTCTAAGAAAACTTCAAAATTAGGATTGATTCGGTTATTTATGTTTCGAGCAAGCCAATCTTGCCAACGAGCAACTAACCAGCCCGGCATAACCATTGGCTGATCACGCAATGGAGTCGAAACATGAGTTGATTTGGAGAAAAAGTACCAATCTTCTTGATAGCCCTTTATTTTGTTTTTGAAAGCGAAGAGGAGGCGAGGCTGCTTTTTATTCTCTAGGGATGATTGAAACGAGAAGGCTCTGATGAAATCTTGATTACGGATGGTTTTGGGCCTTTTGGCCCATAACTTCGATACGCAAATTAATCTGGCTAAAGATTTTACAGGCAGATTCAAGAAGATCTCGAACAATATGTCAACAGGAATTGGATCAAGAGATTGCAGATTCTTCTCTGTCTCCGTCATTGCTTCAAACTCTAATAATCTCTCTCCCTTGAAGTCCAAGGTATCGTATTCATAATTGTTAGAAGAAAAAAAACACAAAATCATCTATTTATAAAAGAAAATGTTTCACTTTCACCTTGTGGACACTTGTCATCTTTTTGTTTATAAACCAAAAATCACTCCACTATAAAATTAATTTTTGCAATAGTTATAAAATTAAATGAAAAAAATAAATCACTCCAGATTTCACTCTCACCCTGGTAGACAACTTGTCATATATTTATTTAAAAAGATGATATAAAAATATATATATTAATTACACAACTAATTGAAAAGACCAAATAAATCATCCCACTATCAAATTGATTTGTGCAATAGTTATGAAATTAAAAAAGAAAATAAATAAATAATTATTTGTTACACTATCACCCTATTAGACCACTCATCCTCTTTTCATTTATAAAAATAATTTAAATCAAAGAAAAAAAAATATATATATATATAATTAATGACACAATTAATTAAAAGACCTAATAAATCACCCCACTATAAAATTGATTTTTGAAATAATTATGAAATTCAATATGGCAAGCATGGTATTATATTTACAAGAGTTTCTTTCGATTCATAGAAGATATAATAGTAAAAAATATATATATATATAAAAGAAAATAATAAAGTAGGTAGTGGATTTAGAGGTCATTATATATGCCATCATGTTATTTTTCTTCGCCTTGATTTGTAGAACTTGTTGGTTGGATGGTATCTAAAAATATGTTTTAGTTAAGAGCTAATTAAAGTATTTAGTAAAACATTAGAAGATGGACTATAAAGCCATGATGGCATGTTTAGAGAAAGAGAACGTAGAAAAAACCACTCGATTCCACTCTCTTTTTTTTTGGTGATCAACTCCTATATAGTCCATCATTCTCTAGGTTTTTTTGGATATCTCATTCTTATACAGTTATACGTACCATAAATAATCTATAACTTTCTTGATTCCTCTCTTCTTCATTTTTTCCAATTCATTTTTTTGTGTCACGTATATTATTTTATAAAAAAAGTAACCAATTGAAATGATTGGTTGTATATATAGATTAACTTCAACATTAGTAAGGAATTTAAGAATCGATGTGAACAAATAAAAAGTTGACACGATATGATTAAAATGAGACACGATTAACAACGATAGATTATAATAATGCTAAAACTCATAAATAACAACGTCGTTTTATTCTAAATCACACAACACACAACACATGAATTAAGTTATTCATTCATACATAATTCTAAATCAAGTCTGGCATTTTAGAGGGCAGCGTAAGCATGGATAGCTGATGGAGCTCTACGTCCAGCTTCTGTGATAAAGAAGTCCATAAACTCGTCATAGTCATAGGGTTTGAAAATACGTGGATGTTCTTCGTCGACAAGTTCTTCTGGTGTATCTATGATAACTCCTGATTTTGGAACCGCGAACAGGCCAGTCGAATACCTTGTCTTCTTTCCCTTCATCATGACTCGGTGATATGGAGGAAACACTCGACCATTCATAAGTGCCTGCAATATCAACAAGGATATATATGATTGGTTATTCTCTACTTATAAGAAGTGTATGTGACGGAAATATTATTGTAAACGGAAATATTGTTATAAACGAAGCTAGGACTTACAGAGAGAGAATCTCCAACCACAACAATGAAAGAATCTTGAGATGGTTTCACTTTGATCCATTTTTCGTCTTTGGTCTTCACTTCCAAACCATCAACTTGACTCTGATGAAGTATCGTGATGATGTTCGTATCGGTATGAGGATTAAAAACTAGGTTTGTCTCCTCTATATCAGCATCAAGAGATGCTTTATACTCCATCAGTCGAAGTATATAATTTGTAGAATTAAGATGTTCATCCAAGTACTTCTCTATTCCAAAACTCTCCATTATCATTCTTCTCACCATCACATCCAATTTCGATAATTGCTCCGAGAATCGGTGAATCGTTTCGCTGTTTCAAACACAAATTTTCGAGGATTGATCTTTCAAGGTTGAAAGAATGTTTTAGTCGCAAATATATGCATTTATTAAGCAAATTGTTATATATGCGTATATTTTCCACAAAAAAAGGACTTAATTTGTTTTCTTAATTAAATAAATTTATACCTAATACTCTTGTTCCCATGATCAGGCCGTAACTGTTGAGTAAAGTCGTAGACTTTGTCCAAAACATTAGCATCATCGATCCCAAAACTCTGGTGAAGACCAAGAGAAATATACCCACGGAAGGGTTTCGTAGACACGTTTCTCTCTTTGCTTTGAATCGGCAACTCGAAAAGCTCTTCCATAGCTTCTAAAACAGACTTCTTAAGCTCCACCGACACTTTGTCGAAGGAAGCTTCAAAACAACCGTAGACTTCTAGAGCTTTACGGACGTCAAGCTTCACTTCATCCCACTTTGAGCTTCCTGGTTTTAGGGTTTTGTCCGAGAAATCGATAAATGGGATATGAGAAGAAATAGTAAGAGGAAGAATAGAGTCTGAATCCATTTTGTTGATTCTGAGAATTTTGAGGGTGTTTTTGCTTTGTAATATTGGCCTAAAAACTGTGGTAGCTGACTAGCTATTATACATGCATAACTTGTTTCGAAGCATTTGTCGGCATTATTGATGCAAGTACGTAATGCGTTTGTATACGACATTTATCGCCACCACTAATAACACAATTACCATTATATATATATGGCTCAAATTACAACCGTTAATTAAAAATCAATTTGTTAAACATGTACGCGCTTCAATTATTGATATTTGCGACCGTTCCCTTTTCTTACTTTTATAACAGTAATAACAATTTAATTAACATCATTACTTAAAACAAAATACATCTGAATCTGTTTGCATTTATGTTTTCGTAATTCGATTAACAATGATGCAAATTACATTTGCATTTGAGAAATCAAAGCATTTCACAACTGATATATTCGAGCCCAGACACGTCTTTGGTATGTTTGATCGCAACGTGACTTGCATGCCACAACGGTTCTTTTACCAGAACCCATTTTTTCTACATGTTACTACATTTTTTCTTAGCTAATTAAGTTTCAAAAGACCCTACCTATAAAACCCACAACCACTTTGGTTCGGTTTGGGGATGTGCATATAAACCAAACTGAACCAAAGCTAACCCGAAATGTTTGTATATATCAACATGTGTTTATCATGACCATACTGGTTTTCCTGGTTTAAAATCGAAGTAACTGGACTAAAACCGAAACTTAACCAAAACTGATTCAATGTAATTTATTCAAACTGAAGCGAATAAAACTGAAATACACTAAAGTTTAAATTCCATCAAAACTGAACGAAACCGAATTACAAGTGGTTTTCATTTGGTTTCACTTCTACGAAATCGATAAAACTAATAACCAAAAATACTCTGCTGAAACCAAACCGTAAACTGAATTGCACAACCAACTCTGGACCTGAGTGAAAAAGGAGTGGATAGTTTGACATGAACGAATTGCCTAATTTTGGTAAAGATAGTGAGAGAGAAGTACCTTAGTCTACTTAGTGTAGAGTGTTTCACCTCCATGAGAGCCTTCTTGACGACGCTTAATCATTGATACATTTAGTGTTTTTGTTTGACAATGGAGATGAAGCTAGAAACGACAAGGAGAGAAGTGATCCAGCCTTCTTCACCTGCACTTCTTGATCGCGTTGA
Source organism: Erysimum pusillum (assembly GCA_900406355.1). Lineage (NCBI taxonomy): Eukaryota > Viridiplantae > Streptophyta > Magnoliopsida > Brassicales > Brassicaceae > Erysimum > Erysimum pusillum. Next base: position 11,595 of record OVBW01000923.1, on the reverse strand, counting down.
GCTATCCACGTTCGATCTCAGCTGTCCGGCAGTTTACGTGCAACCGATCTTCTTCTACAAATCCGAGACCGGAGAGTCGCCGGAGATCATATCCCAAAAGCTGAAAACCTCTTTATCAGAGACTCTGCCACGTTTCTATCCTCTAGCTGGACGAATAGAGAGTAACTTCATCAACTGCAACAACGAAGGAGTAGTCTTCTCGGAGGCACACACCGATCTCATCCTCACAGATTTCCTCCAAAATCCCAATACCGACTCTCTTGATCAGTTCTTCTACCAGAACGAGGAGGGAGAATCTGCGGACACGTGGCCGTTGATGAAAGTCAAGGTCAGCTTCTTCGGGTCAGGATCAGGATTCGCGGTTTGTGTTGGCATCTCTCACAACATCTGTGACGCAGCCTCATTTTTGAGTTTCGTCCAAGGCTGGGCCGCTACAAGAAATGACTTGGCAGTGACTACTCCTACATTTGCAGGAGTTACCATTTACCCACCAAGTCAAAGCTCTTCCCAGCATTTCATGCGTGGAAGCAAGTTTGTAACCAATAGATTCGTCTTCGAATCCTCCAAGATCGCTGAGCTCAAACAAAAGGCCACTAGCGAGCAAGTCATGGTACCTACACGTGTAGAAGCCATCGCATCGCTTATCTGGAGATGTGCCACAAATGCCTTGCGCTCTAACTCGGCCACTCCAAAGTCAACACTAATGATTCAAGTCATGGACTTGCGGCTTAGGATCCCCTCTGATGTTTTGCCACGGGATGCCATAGGAAACCTTGTAGTGGGATTCTCTCTCAAGAGAGGTGCGGAGAGCGCCATGGAAATTGGCGAAATCGTTGCCGATTTTAGAAAGGCCAAAGAAGGGATGAACAAGATAATTGAAGATAGTCTCCAAGGCTATAATACTGATACTACCATCACCACAACTACACTTGGTCAGAACTTGTTGAAGGCGATGGAAAATTTATCGCCAGAGTCAAATCTGGAGATAGAGGCATACTCAATGTCTAGCTGGTGTAAAAAGCCTTTCTATGAGGTTGACTTCGGATGGGGTACTCCGGTATGGATAGGACAAACTATTGATAGTAACATAGCTTGTTGGGTGTTAATGGATGCAAAGGACGGTGAAAGTGTAGAAGCTTCGGTCGGCTTACCCGAGCAAGACATGCTCGTGTTTGTTCGTGACCAAGACTTGCTTACTTATGCGGTCCTGAATCCTCCTATCATCATTTAAAACCAGTAACCATATACATCTTAATATTTTATCATCAATATTAATTCAAGATTAATGCACTATATGCTTCGATTCAATCATTGTTTTGTATTTTGCTGTTATTTGAATAAAGAGGACAAACATTTCAATTATCATGTTTCTTGATCTTGTTTGTATGTATTATGGTCGATAATTAGCATCTTTGAAAATAAAAATAAAAAGCATATAATATTTCCAAATACAAAAGAAAAAGAGGGCTTCTATAAGTTTCTCCTAGTCGTGGGCAATCGGGTACCCAATCGGGTATCGGGTATACCCAATCAGATATCGGGTAATTCGGTATTAGACATATAGATACCATTCGGTATTTTACAATAATTTCGGCTCGGTTCGGTTAGTAACTGACCGGATTCGGGTCGGTTCGAATAACCCAAAATTTTTTCGGGTTATGATCGGTTCGTTATTTTCATTAACCAAAATATTCAAATAACCGATTCAAACCTGATATTACCGATTAAAATTAGAAATAACCAACTAAATAACCAAAAATAACCGATTAAAAAAACGGGTACTCGTCGGTTTTGGGTATTTTCTATCCGATTATACCCAAACACCTAAAACAAATACAAGTATTTCATATATAAATATATTTAAAATCATGTATTTAGATAGAAATACATTTAATTTTGGATTATTACTCTCAATTATGTGAATATAAATGTATTTATCTCAAATATTAGATATAAATATAATTTATATATGTATAATTGGTGGCCCAATGTAACTTATGGTAATACCCGGACCGACCCGAGGTCCATTTTAACTTGGATTTGAGATCCATTCGGTATTTGCATCAGAACCGTTACTCACCCGATACCGCCTTAACCGGATGCCAACCGGTGCGGTTCTTCGGTACCCATAATTTCTGCCCAGGCCTAGTTTCTCCATCTGTCTTCTTCTGATGATTGATCTGTCACTCATTAAAACCTTCTGAGACACCCTTTATCAATACAACTCATATTGAACATCATCAATGTCTCTCTTCTCTTTCTCTTTCTCCTTCGTTTATTTTGTAGACAGAAAAACATAAAAACAATTGTTGCATCATGCTTGTCTTAACCAACTTTTTTTTAATATTTATGTTAATTTCATTTAGTTATAAGAGGGTTTGTATATGGTGGTTTTACTTTTGATAACTCTTCCTCGTGGTTCACCATTCCTTAAAGGATTTAATGGATTAAAGAAAGGAGAACTTTTCGGTTATGCAAATGTTTCATCAACACTGATCTTAAATATTTTACATCTAAAACTGTGAGATTAAATGTTAGAAGGGAAATGAAGAAGAGTCAACTTAACGAAACTGGAAAGCCAAAACTGGAAGGCCCAAAAACGCATCACAATTGATGTTCGAAAGTTTTGATATTTAAGATTTTAGATAATTCCCAAATTATTTTTCTTGTCCACTCCTTAATTAAGTGATGAATTGTCACATTTCATATATATGATTGCATTGTTTAAAATGTGTATGAGAAGAACACCAACGTATTTATTTCAATACACTAGAGAAGTACCTAAAAATGCGTCTAGTCTAGCTAAATTGATCTTTGGCCTCAACAGTCTAATTACTCTCTTACAATACACATTTGCTTTATAATGTGAAGGTTTTTAATTTAAATTTTAAAAATTATATTAACTACTCAAACAAATACGAACAATTTTCTTTTTTCTTTAACACTGAGATTTTCATATATGAATCAAATGGAGAAACACACCTCTGCAAGGTTTGTACCAGTAGGCACTAAAGTACACAGGCAATACAAGGCATAACTTAAAAACACAAAGTACTTAAGCAAAAACCATTCTAAAAAACGTAAGACCTCACAGTAATGAGGATTCAGAGCTAGCGAAGAATCTCTTGGAGCCAAGAAGGGCTGTTTCTGGCAATGTAAGATGGGTACCGATGGTCTCTGGTTACACTAGTAGCGATTGCCAAAGCCGGTTGATTACGAACGATTTTCTACAATCAATAAATTATATATGAATCTACAGAAAAATATACATATTGAGAGCTTCGATTGTTATGAATGTACATGTGAGCAATGGCGGATCCAAAATAAATAATAATACAAGGCACATATAATTTTTTTAACTAAAAATTATGATGCTGTTAGAAAAAAAAAAAACACTAAAAATTATGATTTTTTGGCATCGATTATATTATGAAATTGCAGTTTTCTAATATCTAAAAATTACATGTGCCTTGAAAAAAAGTCATACACATAAAAAAACAAAAAAAATATGTGTTACAAATAAAAAAGGAAACGCAAAAGAAAATGGAGACATCGAACTTATCATTTTCAACTTAAACTGGGGAACCAATGCCATTTCACCTAACAAAACATCCGAAATAATGTTCTATAAATTTTCTTCAAATATCAGTGTGCAGCACGTGACCTACCAGACTGGTAGTACCAGTCCCCGCAGTAGATCCGCCAGTGCATGTGAGGCTAAAAAATAAACATAACCAATAAAAGATTCTTATTCGCTTATTCTCACGCAACATTGGTATAGAACCTAATTGTAAACATAAACAAAATGTCTCGTGAAAGTCCTTTTAGTGACTAAAGGTTTATTAATGTTTCCACATCCGGAGGTTTGTGGTTCAATTCCTGGAAAACGTGATCTATTTGATGATTTTAAGGAGATTTTAAAGAGACAAGTTTACATGAGATTTTCTGCGTGGAACAGGTGCAAGCCCTAAATATGGATATTCATAGAGGCAAGACGGTAAGACGGTAAAATTGTCCGTCATAAGAGTAGCCGATGTAATATTTATCATAATTTGCAAGAGAATAATAATAATTCAGTGTTAAAAAAAAAAAAATGTCTGTTTGCGCTTACAATTTGCAAAACATTTTATGCTAAACTTAGAATGTTATATATTTTAAACTATGATTTGTCCCTTAGAAATATATAACATTTGAAAAAATCGAAGCAATACACTTATAGGTCGAATACAAAATTTTAGTTACTTTTATAAGTATAAAAAATTTAACCCGGCACTAAACAAAAATTGGATTTTGATATGTTGTCAAACAAAAATTAGATTTATTTGGATAATAAAACAATAAAATAAGAGGAATTTTTCTAAATACCATCATTTTGATTTTGTTTCCAAAAATATCATAAATATCAAATTATTGTTGAATGGTAAAAAATTTTAATAATAACTAGCCACACTTATTAATAGGAGGAAGCAGCTGTTATTAATGGGTTGGCCTTGGGCAGCATTGATATAACTCATTCGCAGAAACTTCAGAAGAGCAAGATCGATTTGATTGTTTAGACTTAGTGTTTATCTTCGTGATGGTTGTTAGTTTGCCTCGTTTCTTAGTATTTGGTTTCGTTCTCTTTCGTTTTCGGCCTTAAAAGTTTCTGAATGTTGTTTAGACTTAGTTCTCTTTTGTGATGGTTGTTGTTTCCGGGGACTTTTCTGTTGTCCGCCGGCTTAGTTTCCCTCTTTTGGGCTCTAGACTCCGGAGATATCTTTGTCTTCCGCCGGCTTAAGTATTTCACAATGTATCCTTTAAAGTTTTATCTATAATATCAGCACACTTAAATATGGTTTTCCTTTACGATTTAAAAAAAAAAAACAAAAATCATTTCCCCTTAAAGACATGAAGATTAATTAAGAGAAGATTCCAATTGTTATATACCTCTTTCGAAGCTCTGTGATGTGTTTCCAAGATCTTAAGGTTTCTCAAGAGCAAGTCAATAGCTTCTTTGAGCTCTAGTTTAGTCAATAGATTTGGTGAGCTTATTCCTCCTACCTTTATCTCGAAGGAAACTCTCATCTTTTTCACTCAGATCCCTGTAAAAGAATCGATCAAACCCAATTCGAGATTTGTGTTTTTTTTTTTTTTTCTTCGTATGATTCCTACGATTCCTACGATTTTGGAATTGTAATGAAGCTTCCTAATTAAGGAGGAATTAAAAAGTCGAATCTGAGATTGGGCGATTTTTTAAGCAATCCTGTTTGATGTTCTGAATTTCTATAAACGATTTAATGGTTATGGCTCAGACTTAAATTTTCATGTTTTTGTTTTGTTTGCTTGATCTTGTGTCTTCTGACATGCAGGTATTGTATTAGCTTGTTTTTTTGTTGCTTGATTTTGTGGCTCTTCTATTCTTACGAGGTTTTTATCTATTTCATGCTATATGTTCTTGCATTGTTGATATTTTAAGGTTTTCTTGTGTTGGGGTTTAATGGTTTGTTGAAGTTTTTGATTATCTATTAGCTTATTTGATGCTTTGATCAAACTTTTAAGTCTTTCTAGTTGGTACTTGATTAAATATGATTCAGATATTTTACATGCTTTTATAAATGTCAATGCTTATTGTCTGTAATCCAAGTTTATAACAGTACATGAATATGGGTTGCTCTGTCGTGGGATTAATATATACTTTATTAATGTAGGAGTAGAGTTCTTGACACTTAATGCTACGTCTATTCCCCATGAGAGCGTTGGTGACACTTAATGCTACGTCTATGACCAATGACAGCGTTCTTGACACTTAATGCTACGTCTATAACCCATGAGAGCGTTCTTGACACTTAATCATTCTTACATTGAGTGTTTTTTGTTTGACAATGGAGGTGAAGCTAGAAACGACAGGGAGAGAAGTGATCAAGTCTTCTTCACCTGCACTTCTTGATCGCCTTGAACTATCCATGTTGGATCTCAGCACTCCGACACTTTACGTACAACAGACCTTCTTTTACAAATCCGAGACCGGAGAGTCGCCGGAGATCATAGCCCAAAAGCTGAAAACCTCTTTATCAGAGACTCTTTCACGTTTTTATCCTCTAGCTGGACGGATAGAGAGTAACTTCATCAACTGCAACAACGAAGGAGTTGTCTTCTCCGAGGCACGCACCGATCTCATCCTCACAGATTTCCTCCAAAATCCCAATACCGACTCTCTTGATCAGTTCTTCTACCAGAACGAGGAGGGAGAATCTCCGGACACGTGGCCGTTGATGAAAGTCAAGGTCAGCTTCTTCGGGTCAGGATCAGGATTCGCTCTCTGTGTTGGCATCTCTCATAGGATCTGTGATGCAGCCTCATTTTCGAGTTTCGTCCAAGGCTGGGCCGCTACAAGAAATGACGTGGCATTGACTACTCCTACATTTGCAGGAGTTACCATTTACCCACCAAGTCAAAGCTCTTTAGAGCCTCATGATACAAAGGTTGACACTTTGGTGTGTGGAAGCAAGTTTGTAACCAATAGATTCGTCTTTGAGTCCTCTAAGATCGCTGAGCTCAAACACAAGGCCGCTAGCGAAAGTGTCATGGTACCTACACGTGTAGAAGCCATCACATCGCTTATCTGGAGGTGTGCCACAAATGCCTCACGCTCTAACTTGGCCACTCCAAAGTCAACGCTAATGATGCAAATCATGGACTTGCGGCTTAGGATCCCCTCTCATGTTTTGCCACGGGATGCCATAGGAAACCTTGTAGCAACATTCGCTCTCAAGAAAGATGAAGAGAGCGCCATGGAAATTGGTGAAATCGTTGCCGAATTTAGAAAGGCCAAAGAAGGGATGAACAAGATAATTGCATATAGTCTCCAAGGCTACAATACTGATACTACCATAACCACAACTACACTTGGTCAGAACTTGTTGAAGGAGATGGGAAACATCCCATGGTCAACTCTGGACATAGAGACATACTCAATGTCTAGCTGGTGCAAAAACTCTATCTACGAGGTGGACTTCGGATGGGGTACTCCGGTGTGGATAGGACCCACTATCGCTGTCTCTAGTAACATGGCTTGTGTGGTGTTAATGGATGCAAAGGACGGTGAAGGTGTAGAAGCTTGGGTCAGCTTACCAGAGGAAGACATGCTTGTGTTTGTTCGTGACCAAGACTTGCTTACTTATGCCGTCCTGAATCCTCCTATCCTCATTTAAAAACAGTGACCATATATCTTAATATTCTATCATCAATATTAATGCACTATGTTTCGATGTAATATCATTGTTCATGCTTTTGTATTTTGATGTTATTTGAATAAAGAGGACAACCATGTCAATGTCCATGTTTCTTGATCTTGTTTGTATGTATATTATGGTCTATAATTAGTATCTTCTAAAATAAAATAAAAAGCATATTAATATTTCAAAATAAGATCTCATAATAAGTTTCTCCATCTGTCTTATTCTGATGATTGATCTGTCACTCATTAAAACCTTCTCAGACACCCTTTATCAATACAGCTCATGGAACATCAATGTCTCTCATCTCTTTCTCTATCTCATTCGTTTCTTTTTTAGACAGAAAAACATAAAAACAATTATTGCATCATGCTTGTCTTAACCAACTTTTTTTTTAATATTTATGTTAATTTCATTAGTTATAAGAGGTTTGGTATATGATGGTTTTACTTTTGATAACTCTTCCTTGTGGTTCACCATTCCTTTCAGAATTTAATGGAAGAAAGGAGAACTTTTCGGTTATGCAAATGTTTTATCTAAAACTGTGAGATTAAATGTTAGAAGGGAAATGAAGAGAAGTCAACGAAACTAGAAAGCCATAAGGCCCAAAACGCATCACAGTTGATATCGGAGGGTTCTGACATTTAAAAAGTTAAATAATTCCCAAAATTATTTTCTTGTCCACTCCTTAAGTGATGAATTGACAAATTTCATATATATGATTGCATAGTTTAAAATGTATATGAGAAGAACAACAACGTACACATTAGAGAAGTACCTATAGATTATTGTCTAAATTGATCTTTGGCCTCAAAAATCTTACTCTCTTACAATACACATTTGCTTTATAATATGAAGGTTTATAATTTAAGTTTCAAAATTGTATTATTTACTCAAACAAATATTAACGATTTTNAAAAAAAAAAAAAAAAAAAATGAATCAACTAGTCCTCGGCAATCGGGTTTCGGGTCTACCCAATCAATTTCGGGTGAATCGGTATAAGACATATAGATCCCAATCGGTAATTTACAAAAAATTCGGATCGGTTTGGTTAGTAACTGGCCGGGTTCGGAGCGGTTTTCTACTCCAATACAAAATCCGAATTATACCGAAATTGTTTCGGGTTATGATCGGTTCTGTTATTTTTAGTAACCAAAATATTCAAATAACCGATTAATACCCGAGATAACTGATTAAAATTAGAAATACCCAACTACAAAACCAAAATAACCGATTAAATAAGCAAATATTAAGTAATCAAACCATAGATTAAAACCATGACATAAGTTTAACAATCTCACAACCAAATACAAAGTTTACCAACTCATAACAAAAGATTGAACAAGTTCAAATGAGCTTAATAACTAAATAGCCGATGAAAATTGGAAACAATGAAGAAGCATCCACGATGAAAAAAGGTCACTACTACTCCATGTCCCTGTGAAACAAATAATACTTGAATCATTCAGCAAAGTAAACATAGAGAACGTGATAAACTTATACACCTAAAGACAAGAAGTTTCAATTTCCCTTTACTATTGCGCAATCCATGCCTTAAGAAAACACCACACAAGAAGACCAATACAAACATACCTTTAAAACATCTTGTAACAAATATCAAATAAGAGAAAACTTGTTGAACACTAACAAACAGAGGAGATTATTTACCTTTTCTTTTATGATAATAGCTAAGCCTCATGATTATTTTCATCCCCAATACCAAACTCTGCAAAATAGTTTNTTCAAAAAAATTTTAAAAATAAATTTTAAAAAAAAAAAAAAAAAAAAAAAAAAAAAAAAAACAAAGTATTATGATTTATGAATATCAAAATTTGTTAAAGATTACCTTTCTCAAGCTGATCAAACATTTCAAACTCTGAGAACAGTTGAGCACTTGTGATCACTGTCGGGTCACCACCACTCTTAATTAATATCTTGTCTCATCCATTGCTCATTACACATGAGGACCTCAATCATGTAATCAGTCAGACATGACCTATGAGGATCTAGAATCCGACCACTAGTGCTAAAAAGACTCTCAGATTCAATAGATGAAACTTGCATAGCAAGTACATCTTTAGCCATCTCAGCCAAGACATGATACTTGAAACAATTCACTCTCCACCAAGACAGCACATCAAATTCTGCACCCCTAATAAGCTTTGGATTCTCAATAGGATCTGTGAGATAAATTTCTAACTCACGCCTTCCTTCTTGATCTGCTTTGTCAGCGACCATCTCTTTATACGTCATATCCTAAATCATCAACCAAATCCATCTTCTCAGGAATCTCAGTTGATTGATGTTGTTTAGCCCTGGGAGTCTGAGAAGATGCACCATTTGTCTAGCTGTAAAGAGCAGCATACTCCTTATACATTGAGTCGAGGACATAGAAAACTGAATCACACATAGCCTTGGAGTCAACAGTAACTTCATCATACAGCTTATCAAAACACATCTTGGCAAACTTTATCTTCTTTTTTGGATCAAACACAGTTGTAATGATTAGCATCTTGGTGATATTCTTCATTCCATCCCAATACTTCACAAACTTCTTCAACATTTCATCAGCTCTGTTCTCTAGTTCATCATCTCTGTTATTACTCAGAAATGAGAGGTTCCTCTCTATTGTAACAATCTCACTATAACACTTATGCGCACTCAAGTTGGTGGAAGCAAAAATAACCAAAGTGGAGTTGTAGAAAATCACCAGAAACTTACCGACCTGTGACAGAAACAAGTCAGTATAAACATTTTTTTAGTGCAAGAAATAGGTCAGTATAAACATTTTATTAAGATAGGTCCAGTAGGTTACCTGTCAATGGCATTCTAGTCAGTTGATTCAGGAGGTCCAACACGTCTTTTCCCATTATCTACTTCTAGAAAGTAGTCGTGGTACAACCTATCTTCTAGTAGCATCTTGTCAAAAGCAACTCTGTACTTCAGGGCATTTGTCAACATTGTATATGTTGAATTCCATCTAGTTTTCACATCCAATGTGAGATTTCCTCTTTTCAGCTTCCCTGAATCAACCCTCAGCTCAAACGACTTCTGCCTAAGATAAGAGGACCTAACATATGATACACCATTGCGTATGGCCTCCACATTCTTTCCTAACTCCTGCAACACCATTGTGTATGTTCAATCTCAACTCTGTTTTGTGAAATCTGAATCTCATTTTATCGTTTCTAGGCTTTGAAGCTGTCTCCTTAAATCTTAAAGATTGCCCGTTAAACATGTTCAAGATAAGGAATAATGCTCCCCAAATCGAGAATGATTCTCATAAAGATAACAAGGTACAAGAAGCTTTTCTAACTATATTATGAATAGGGATGGTAAAATGAGTTTTTTTACCCGATCTGACCCGAACCCGTTTAAAACCCGCCAATTTATAACCCGAATCTTAAAACCCGTTTGAAAACCGCGAACTATTCGGGTAACTCGAATGAAACTTGCGAACTTTCGGGTTACCCAGGGGTACCCGTTTTTTTTTTTTTTTTTTTATATTACAAAATCTGTATTTAAGCTTATAAAATTAGTAATTAATTTGTAAAATCTTTATTTAAAGTCTTAAAAAAATTAAGAACCAATTTTACTTAGTCTAATTTTCAAAACTTTAAGTTAAATGTACAAAAAAAAAAAAAAAACTAGAAAATCAAAAACAAAAAAGTACAAAAAAAAAATAGAAGAAAATGAAATAAAAAAATCCATCGGCTACCCGAAACCCGAATGGGTAAATCCGAAATAGACAAAACCCGAAATAAACCCGCCCATTTATAACCTGTGAAATTTTAAACAAAATGGGCGAGTTTTGGCTACCCATTTTTGAAGCGGGTTTCAGGTACCCGACGGGTTTTTACGTATATTAACATCCCTAATAACAAGTGGTGTGTTCTCCTGTACATAAAATCCACCGACCCTACACCCTTCTCTGGCTGCCCTTGCAAAGAGAGGCCCGGGCGGGTGCAATCTCAATCCTTTTGTAACAATTGCTTGCAAATAAGGTAGGCTTGGTAAATCTGTTTCTTGAACCAACCTTGTT
>OVBW01000922.1:0-15981 GCA_900406355.1 Erysimum pusillum | reverse complement strand
TTTTTTTTTTTCCTTTTCTAGTACTCTACGTTTCCGTTTTCAGTGAGACCATCTATTTATTGAGCGTCCATAACTCAAGTTTACGTGTTTAAATTTTTTCATTCCCGCCTAGACGCGTCAAATATCAGTTCCAAGTAAATAATTATTCATTTAATGTTGCACTGCCTGTTATTAACTAGGCGTTATTTAGTTCTTCTTGTCGCCGCTTCTATCACTTGCTTTCTATCACTTCGCCTTAGCATAATTTAATGCACATATGCGCAAAAGTCAAACTCAGCTCCAACGTTATAGCATGCGTAGCTTAAGGTATTTTTGTAAATACCATCCAACATGAAGGCCAACAATCAATATTATAACGGCATGCACCAGCTAAAGGATCGAAATGTTGAAAAACTAATTATGACTTTTTTTTTAATTTCTGCGCTAAATCACTTATTTAATAATTATAAGTCAACAACTCGCTTCTCAATGAAAACGAACAATTAGAAAACTTATCTCTAACGAGAACGAAGAACTAATACATCTAATTGGCCTTCATTAACTAAGAATGAATATTAAGGGTTTAGAATAAGACCATTGACATTTTTTTAACAAATACAGTAGAAAGAAAGAAAACAAAAGAAAAGATTGTTAAAAAAAGAAAGAAAAAAAAAAGAAAAAGAAAGACCATTGACATTGAGAATAAATTACAGAAGATCACGACTAATTCAATTCATTAATGGTATATAAAATAACAAGTGCTTTCTATTGCATGCCCCGATTGAGTTAGACGTAGAGTTACAAATTAAAAGATTTATCATAAGAATTTTAATCATTTTTGGTGGCCGAAAACTCAATCTATCCAGCAAAAGTTATTTTGTTATAAAAAAAAAAGAAGTTATTTTTGTTATCAAGGATGTGACCAAGCTTGGTCAACCAAGACCCATTCTGCATGACATACACAAAAATGTTCCAGCCGAAAAATCTGCAAAATCTTGATAAAATTAATAAATATACCACTCGTCAGTTTTAAATTGATTTTGTACCGTTGAGAACGTACCATTAAACTCTGTTTTATAGTATAAAACAAAGACCAGAGATGAAATAATAAATAAACTTTCACATGCACGTCAATAACATGTGTGTGGTTTTAGTTTACTGTGAAGCGTAGTAATTATATTATGATAGTAATAATTAAATAAGACTGTAAGACTTTATTAATTAATATAAATGTCAAGTCGTTGAGATTAACATCATACGTCGATAAGCTGTTACTTCTAAAGTTCTATATAATTAAACAGCATTTCACGTTAGCCTAGACACACCAAATTAATCGTACAAACTCACAACTCAATGGATTTAGACACAGAAACCAGTTTGACTGTGAGCGTAGCAACCTTTCTTATTCTTCCCATATTATGGATAAAAGTGCAGAGATCGAAACGAATCCAGGAGGAATATAAAAGAGGTATGATCTTTTACGATATATATTTTGTGTTCGACGTAATAATTAGACGTATAATATACCAATCAAAGTACTATTCATTTTTTTTTTTAAAAAAATTTGGGTCAACATGTACTATTCAGTTTCTTTATAATATTTCTATTGATTTTCTTAGAATTATTGTTGGTTTTGGATATATGTCTCAAGAAAATTTCTCTACTTTACGTTGTGGCCATATATGAAAACGAGGCGATGTAATATTAATTTACCCTTCACTATGCGTCTTCTTACATTGCTTTTTTTGTTTTGTTTTGTTTTGTTTTCCAATTTTCAGTCTCATAAATCAATGTATGATCCAAGTGAGAAAAAAAAAAAAAACTATAAACCATTTTTTAAGTAAAAGATTTTGAAATTAACAAAAATAGATCTCTTTTTTTTCTATTTATATATACCAGAACATGTAAATATATTACTTGCCACTTTAATGTCACTTGATTTTGAATTAGATTTTGGATTTTGATTCTGCAAAATCTTAGTTTTTGTCTGATTATAGAAAAAGTAATTTCTCTAAAATTTAGAGAATCTAGATTTTAGTAGATTTTGATCATTTTTTCATAAAAATCCAAATTTTATGGTTTTTTTCATTTTGGTTTTAGTTTTTTAAAAAAAAATTAATACAAAATCCAAAAACCACAAACTAAAATCCAAAATTTAAAAACCAAAATCCATATCCAAAAACCATCTAAAATCTTGCAAACATTCATGACCTTAAAAATTGCTTTTTATGGAAAACGTGAGAGTAAACATGGATGAGATGTCTCTTCTCTATGAAGACTGTTCCTATTCATAGACATATTTCCAAGAAAAAATATAAACAAAAGAAGAAAGTAAAAAACAAAAGAAGTTCCAAGAAGAAATCTATGATATATGCTTCATCGGAATATAAAGACGACAAACTACCACAGCTTGCCGCTTATTATTTGGTAACTCAGCCACAAAAATTATTTATTTAGTTTATTTTGGACAGGAATCATAATGGGATTAATTCTTCTTTTCGCTCTTGTGATTTTGTGCACAAACGCATATACGACGGAGTTTGAATACTACACCGATATGTTTCAACTAGGTTTGTATCCAATACTACAAAAATATTCATGATATTATCTTAATTATTTGATCGCAATAACACATATTTTTGTGATCATGAACATAGCTCAACTTCTCGTTTGTGTTCTGCTCTTCATATTGGTAACGAGAGCGTATTGGAAAGAACGAATGTACAAACTAGGTATACATGCCAAAACTCCTTTAGCTCAGTGTTTTTTTTTTTCATTTTCTATCATTATAATTGGTCATATATGATATTCACATTTTAATGAAAAAATAGTATAATAAATTACAAACACGTATAACAGAACTTTGCAATACTATGTTTTGTTTTTTAATAATAAAAAATATTTGCAGGGATAATGATACCGATAGCAGTTATCATACTCGCGTTTGTGACATTTTTTGCGAGAGAATCAATTCCAAAGTACTCACCAGGTATATAACATTTATTCTTGTTGTGTGTATATATATAAATTGACGATATACTATTATTGTTCATTTGAGTTGTGATCTTAACGTTTTTTTTTTCCAACTAATATAGATTTTAATGCGTTTCATCCACCGTCACCGTCAGCACCTATGGGCTATCTGCCCTCTATGCACATGCCCTCAGCACCGCTAGTGAATCAGTTAAACAACATCAAAATATTTAACATAAAAAAATTAACATCCCAAGTGGGTATTACTGTGTTCGCTGTCTTATGTGTCTGTTTAGGAGTTTAGAGCGGAATTCTCTACGATCAAGATGTATACGTACGTGCATTGTTTGTATGTATGTATACNCTTTTCCCTTTTTTTTTTTTTTTTTTTTCACAAACAGTATTCTCTATTTGATCTATTTATGTAAGACTTTACGAATTCTTGAACTCTTTAAGCAGCAGCACAATAAAACATGTATCTGCACGAAACTTATTACCAGGTTTTCTTTTATTCAATAATGTATTTTTGAATTTATTATACACAAACAGGCTGTTTTATTGGTGTGGCTTGCCATTCGATGTCCAAAAAAATAAAAAAAAATTATTATACACAAACAAGAAAAAGAAAACACAATCAAGTAATACAATTCGGTGGTAAAACAAAACAAAAAATACAATTCCGTTAATATAATTTGGTGTAATAACTTAGGTAGGGGTGAGCGAGCGGTAATAATGTGGTATGTTGAGAGATTGTCTCACTCGAACTTCTCAAATATTAAAAGTTTTATTGAGATTTCGGAAGATAAAAAGCAAAACAATGAAACATAGTATAACATATGTAATTTTAACTTCTAATTGTAGCGACTAGCGAATACTTAGGGGGTGTTATTGGTTTGTGATTTAAATAGAGTTTTGATGACTTTAATAAAATCATAGAAAGTGAATAAGTGAATGATTTAGAAGAATTGTTAGAGAGTTTTCTATAGTCTTGTTGATTAGTTTTTCTATAATCTTGTAAAGTCTTTCAAACAACTGCAGTATTTCAGCATACTTTCCATGACTTTATTTTGTAAAGAAAAGTGTTTAAAATCATAAACCAATAACACAATAATTGAATTCATTAACAATCATAGATTGTCATAGATTGTTTTGTTTTAGTTGAATAACACAAAACTTTTAATGACTTTATAAAACTCTTAATCCAATAACACAATATTCATTAAGATTTTAAATGACTTTTTACAAATAACAAACTAATAACACCAAACTTTAAGAGAGTTCAACAAAATCTTGATTGAATAACAACAGATTCTACACAACAATTAAAGTCATTAAAACTCTATTTAAATCACAAACCAATAACACCCCCTTAATCTATTAAGGCCATCCGGCCCACATCAAAATATTAATGGATCCATAAGAATCAAATTGTCAAACCAAAATGTGCTGCTTTTTCCATTCCTTAACCTCACATGATGTTACATAACACTTCATATTTGATAAATTATCGAGGCAGTGCACCACCAGGCACCAGGTATATAACCTTTATTTTTGCATATATAATATTTATTATAAATTTCGGATGACACATACTATTGTTCATTTGAGTAGTGTATAATTCTGAACGTTTTTTTTCAACTAACTATAGATTTTATTGTGCTTTGTCTGTAAATGAATAGTGTTAATACCGTCACCGTCACCGCCTCCTAAAGGCTATTTGCCCCCTATGCACACGCCCTCGGAATCATTACGGTTTCCTGTAGAAGAACTTGATCTGTTTTTTGATGATCTGGATTTTGATGATCTGGATCTAGATTTTCCTATGTCCATGCCCTCAACACTGTTATTACCCTTGGCACCGCTAGTGAATCATTTAAACAAACGTCAAAACATTTAACATAAAAAAGATAACATCCAAAGTATGCTTTATTGTGTTCGCTGTCTTATGTGTTTGCTATGGAGTTTAGAGCGGAATTATCTACGATCAAGATGTATACATGCATCGTTTTTATGTATGTATACTAATAAACAATATTTTCTTTGTTTAATCTATTCATGTAAGGCTTTTACGAATTTTAGAAGTCTTTATGCATCACAATAAAACATATCTACATGAAACATAATATCCGGTTTTCTTTTTTATTCAATACTAATATGTTTTTGAATTTATTAGTGATGTCAATATTTATACACAGACAGGAATACAAAAACAATTCGGTGGATATAATTTGGTGTAATAACTTCGGGATGAGTAAGCTAGCAGATGTTGAGACTATGGTCGTACTCTTACGTACAAACGGTAAAACTTCAAATGTTAATAAAACATTCTTTTTCCGAACAAAATTATTAAAACATACTTTATTACTTTGTTTGGAATAAAAAATAAAACTTTTTTTATAGAAAATCTTAGACTATCTCTATTGGTGAGAGATATCCTATGGATACCGTATGGATATCTCATCAATATAATATCGCTATTTTTAAGTTTATTTTGTTTGAGAAACTTGTCTAAAATTTTGTTTTCTTGGTGAGATACTCATAGGATATCTTATTAATATAGTATTGATATTTTAAGATATTTAAGTAATTATTTATATTAAATTATTTTTTTCATTGAATCTTAATTTTTAGGTTAAATTCTAATAAAATGTCAAAATATAATTTCTAATTTTTCAAATCTCATATTCTTTTTTTATTAATGTATTAGCTAAAATAATAATAATAATAATATATTATTGTATCAATTTTAATTAATATTAATTTACATAATATAGTATGGACAGTTTAAATTAATTCATAGTAGAGCTTACTAAATAGATAACATTATTTTATGATTCATATTCTTTTTTTATTAATGTATTAACTAAAATAATGATGTACTAATAATAATTTGATATTATTATATTAACCTTAGTCAATATTAATTAATATAATATTTATATAATTTAAATTTATGCATAATTGATCATAATAAATAGATAGTTTTCTTTTATATATGATTTGTAACATACTTAAAAGTAAAAGAAAATATATAAAAGATTAGATTGAGAAATTGATACAAATGTCCCTCCTTCCCTGTCACTTTTCAAAAATACCCCTCCTTATATTTCTAATATATTTTTCTACTAAACTGACAATTATACCCTTAATGAGACAAACCAGTCTCCTTCTCCATGTGAACGATTCTCTCGTCATCCTGGTTTTCCGGCGTGACTCATCTTGTGGTTGTTGATCGACGCGCGTCACTGTCCTCGCTCCGATCTCGCCTCTCTAGTACGCTTCTCAACGGCCGGTCCTTCACACTCAAGTACCAGCTCCCTAGCGAAGATCTTGATTCAATCGTCACCATCACTACTGTAACGGGGATTTGATTAACAGTGTAAATAACCTATTCAGAACTTCACCAAGAGCTCGAGAATAGGAGAATACAGCTTGAAAGATGATTATAACAAGAGAAATCACCTAAAAAGATCCGTAATTCTAGGGTTGATAGTGATTGTGATGTCACAGAGAGTAAAGTAGAAGAGATAAGATGATTGATTATTCGATTGATTAACCCAAATGGGGAAATGTTTAAGATAAAGGCTGTTGGTACAATCCTTTAACCACACATAAGCTTAACCGGGACATAAACCGGGTTTAATAATGAAAGATAGATATCAAGAGAGTAAATCCTGTTACAATACTCCCTCCTTGAGATCATCTTTGTCCTCAAAGATGAAAGACTGGTTTGTAATTGTCAGCTTGATGAAACTCTGAAACAGCTTCTGGTGGAGGATGCCATTTCCATTGCAAGAGGAGTCCAAAGAAGCTCCAGTCGCGAACTTGTTCGGCGAAGATATTCAAAGCAAAAATACCAAACAGAAGCTTGCAAATTGACCTGAGCTCATCTATAGATATATCTGCTGTACCAGCAACAGGGAATAACACCATCACATAATTCTCCTCTTGTTGTAGAACACAACTTGATGAATCATATCTGCTGTAATTCGTCCAAGTCCTTGTTAGTTTGCTGCTCCCAAACTTAGATCTCCATTTGTGCTTCAAGTGGAACTTTATACCAGCCCGAGTAAAATGTCTCAGGTCCTCTAAACCGTGTGTTATCCTCATTTTGCATAGCAACCACGTTCTTGATTTTCCAAAGATATTCATGTCCCATGAATTCTGAATCAATTCACACATCATATGTTTTGAAGCTCTCTGCAGTTCCTCAGATTTTCTCTTCCTCCAGAAGTGAAGAGCTTCACTAAGCCATGTGTCGAGCTTGTACTTAAACCACCAATTCTTGTGAAGCTTTCTCTTTCTTGAAGCTCTGTCCTTGATCAGTTCCAGCACCTTCACATAACTCTCTTCTTTTCTTAGAACACATCTTGATGAAACATGTATGTTTTGACTGATCATCCAACTCAGCAAAAGCTTCCAATATGAGCTCAGTTTCTGATCGGTCTGGTTCTTGTTTTGAGGGACATTTGAGCTTTTGAACATCTTGGAAGTGAAGAGAATCAACCATAAAAATTCCAGCAGCAATACCATTTTAAGCCTACCCTGAATTCGATTCTTAACACACAGCAAATCACTAAAAATTGGTGGAGAAACCGACTGAATCAACCTCTCTGCATCAGATACCATCAACAATGCCACGATACAACCAGTGTATGTCGTCACAAAGAGACGTGACGATGAGAGTGTGCAAAGAAGATAAACCAGAATCAAGGTATTCTTGGTGTACTCACTTGAAGACAGTCGCAAACCAGAGTTTGTGAGTGTGAAAACATGAGTGTTTATCCAGTATTCTACCCATCCTCTATCAATAGCAAACTCCAAATTGTGTTTAATGCCTTCTATGCAAACCTCCTCCATTCTAAGAACAGATTTATCTTCCAAAGTATTCCTCAAAGTAACAACAATATCATCAACAAAAATAATTCCAGAACTTACAAAGATCATTCTAGAATTTATAGCCACAATGAGTAAGGGCTGTAGAAATCCACATACCATATCACTTGATATGTTCCATGAACAAGGTAAGTCGGCATATGGATGTAGTAGTGACTGTTGTTTTGAATCACTGAGCAGCATGATTCCACCAACTGAGAGGAGAGAGGACAAAGCCTTTGTTTCCAAATTAAAGCACGGGGCAGTGGTGTCACTGGATTCCTCAAAGTGAAGCAATCTGAGACTCTGGCATAACAAGCTTTTAAGGTTTCTTTCTTTATAAAAATTGCAACCAGACTCATCCATGGGTTCAAGAGCAGTTTCTTCAGCAATCACTTCAATCAATTTCTCATCAACAGAAGATTCATCATCAACCCATTCAAGAGACTGCGTATTTTCACTCATGACCAAAATCTCGACATCCTCTTCAGGTTGCTTGTCTTTGAGCTCGTCGTCTTCTATTTCTTCACACTCTCTATCAAACTCAATCTCATCTCCAGTATAGTTACCAAACTCTCTTTTGTAATGACACTGCTCATTACAATTTTGGTAAGGATTGAAGGGAGCTCGATATTGGTCTGTGGGCGTGTGTCTTAGGGGTGATCTAGTTAGTGCAAATTCAAAATTATCCAGATGGTTTTCTACAGGATCATGTGACTGCTTCAAGCACACTAACTCATACCGAGGATCCTCATATATCTCACGAAATTTAGCAGACACCGTGAGGATGTAATCACCATCTTTATCACAAACCGGTTCATCACATATAACTTTATCAACAACGTCTAGTGATTCATAGTGGTTGTGAGTCTTGTGACACCTATGGCTAGGTTCCAAGGGAGAGAACAATACCTGAGATTGTGAAAGCAACACTTCTGACATTGATTCATTCTCTGGATTTGATTCTTCATCTGGTTTCTCATCATCAGACATTGTAGCATCTTCACATTCGATTACAAAAATCTGAGACTTCTTAGACTCCAAATGATGACCATTGGTGTAAGATCCATCAGAAGACTCACACCGTACTCTCATTCCATTTTCCTGTATTTCCTCATGAGAAAGTTTTCTGGGAGAGTTCTCCATGTTGATTTCAGTGGGAAAGTTTGGTTTATATGGTAGCGCTTTGGTGGTTTCAAGAGGAGGTAATAAGGATATAGTGTTTGGGATTTTGTAATGGGATTGGTTATATTGGTTTTGATAGGGACTTAAGGAAGATTGATGCATTAGTAAAGCATCATCGTCACCAAACTTAGCAGAGATAGCGATGGTATAGTCAGGCCAAGGTGGAAACATTCCAAAATTGTTTCTAATGTAATTGGTATGCCATTGAAGAGCTTTACCAATCACGTGCGGAGACGCTATACGGACCCTCATATCAGGTGGTGTTTTATGAAGATAGAAATATTGATCGCAGCGTCGGAACCAGTCGTGAAGTAACGTACCGTCGAATTTCGGAAACTCGGTTTGAGACTTGCAATCTGGAGGATCAGGAGGCTGAGGTGCTTGGGAATACGATGTGAGGTCACCGAAAGCTGAATAAGGTGGATCCGGAGGTCGACTTAGCTGACTTGATCTCTGTGACATGAAGGCTGCCATCATCGCTTCCATTTTCTGTTGAGATTGAACCAGCTTATCGATTTGAGCTTGAGACTGAGTAAGCTTCTCCATCTGAGTAGCGATAGCATCCGTAGCTTGCTTCTGTTCGTCGATCTGCTTGCTCATCACCTGAAAACGAGTTGCGTCGGCCATGGTAACACAGATCCGAGGATGAGATGCTCTGATACCAATGTAACGGGGATTTGATTAACAGTGTAAATAACCTATTCAGAACTTCACCAAGAGCTCGAGAATAGGAGAATACAGCTTGAAAGATGATTATAACAAGAGAAATCACCTAAAAAGATCCGTAATTCTAGGGTTGATAGTGATTGTGATGTCACAGAGAGTAAAGTAGAAGAGATAAGATGATTGATTATTCGATTGATTAACCCAAATGGGGAAATGTTTAAGATAAAGGCTGTTGGTACAATCCTTTAACCACACATAAGCTTAACCGGGACATAAACCGGGTTTAATAATGAAAGATAGATATCAAGAGAGTAAATCCTGTTACAACTACCGATGAAGACCTGGAGAATACGATTGAGGAATACGATCGCGCCACTTCGTCAGCGATGGCGACTGATCCGCAACAGATCTGGTTGTTCCTTTTCGCTAACAAGCTCGAGACCGCCGCTTCTATAAGTTCACTTCTTCCGGATCGTCGTCGTCTCCGATTATATCCTTCAAGTTATTTGTATTTTCCTTGTAAGTCTCTCCCTTTCGATTTAGCTTGATTTCGAATAGTGAAATTCTCTGAAAATTGATTGACTTGGTTCTGAATTCTGATTGTTTTTTGTAGTTAAAGAATCGAAATTATGAACATTAGGATTCTTTAGAAGCTCTCTCTGGAAGTTAATACAAATTGTTCTATTTTTAGAGAACGATACTTAGAATTTGTGCCTTTGTGTGTTTTCAGATGAACCTGGTAAGCAAGTGCGCAGCACAATCAAGTACTGCATTTAAGGTAATGGAGTTGTACGTGTGTATTATTCACATCAAATTTGCTCTTTGTGTATCATTCACAAGTCAAGCAACTACGTAGTTATTGCAAAAAAAGTTGTCTTGTTGTTGACTTTGTTTTGTTCTAATTGTAGTTTAAGATGATACTATTGTGGTACTTTTTCATCTAAGTCACTCTACTCTGACTTATTTTGTTTTAGTTTCAAACAACGGCACCTAAAAGTTGTTACATGCGTCCTCTTGGTGGTGTTTTGGGTCCAGGAGAGAGTGCATTTGCCACTGGTAATAATGAGATTCTGGAAAACAAATGTTTGGTACGAAACTTTTTGTGCCTGTTTGTGTTGAGCTTTCGTTTAATGATCATGCCTTCTTTTCCTCTTAATTTACGATCTAGTTCTTGTGCTGCAGTATGAGTAATGTAGATTTAATGTCTCCTTGCAACTTCTTAATCTTAAGCTGCTTTCTACAAGTTTATTTGCCAAATTGCTAGATATTTCGAATTTTGATTTGCATTAATTTTGGCATCTGGGCCAGCTAAGTTGAATTTACATGTGTGTAGCAGAGATAACCACACACATGCCAAGATGGTGAGGCGGGCAGCCGTTCAAAGGAAAGCAGAAGTGAGAAAAAGAGTCGTAAAGCAATGCTGAAGCCTGGGATGAAACTCATCTTTGTTGTGGTTCCTTCCTCTAAGATGGCCTTATACGTTGTGCTATAGCTTCCTTTCCCTAAACTTCAGCTGAGGCTCTGAGCAAGTCCTCAAATCGTTCTAAAGATTTAACCAAGCACAGCTTTCTTCTGTTTTTTTTTTCTTTTTTTTTTTTTTTTTTGTCATTGGAACTTGATATTCATATGTTTTACTCTTTAGAACCAATTTAGAACCATATGTTTTACTCTTTAGAACAATAAAAGTATTCTTGCCTTAAGGGCCTGCAACATTTGCAGAGGAGAACGATTTGGTGAAAGCAAATGCATTTTGCACAATGTTATATATATTATTTAACTTTGGTTTGTGTGGTCAGCGATCATGATGAATAATATTAATCTTTTAACATGAACGATGTTAATATAAGTCATTACAATTCATTTTTATAAGCAAATACATTTATTTATAAACAACTTCATAGACAAGGCTTTTACATGGTCTTTACATAATTTTTATATGGTTTAATACATTTTACGGTTTTTATATGGTTTTTACAAGATTTAGTACTTTTTATAATGCTTTTATAATGTTTTTACAAGGTTTTTATATGCTTTTTACATGGTTTTTACAAGATTTTTATATGGTTTTTACATGGTTTTTACAAGATTTTTATATGGTTTTTACATGGTTTTATAAGGCTATTATATGGTTTTTATATGGTTTTTACAAAGTTTAATAATGTTTTTATAAGGTTTTTACAAGGTTTTTATATGGTTTTTACATGGTTTTTACAAGGTTTTTATATGGTTTTTACAAAGTTTTTATATGGTTTTTACATGGTTTTATAAGGCTATTATATGATTTTTACAAGGTTTTTACAAGGTTTAATACCTTATATAATGTTTTTATATGGTTTTTACATGGATTTTACATGGTTTTTATATAGTTTTTATATGGTTTTTACATAGTTTTTACATGGTTTTTATACGGTAATTATTATAAGGTTTTATAAGGTTATAACATAGTTTTAATATGGTAATTATATGGTTTTTATATGGCTTTTATATGGTTTTTACATGAATTTTACATGGATTTTATATGGTTTTTAGATGGTTTTTACATGGTTTTTATACGGTAATTATTGTAAGGTTTTATATGGTTTTTACATGGTTTTTATATGGTAATTATTGTAAGGTTTTATAAGGTTTTAGATGATTTTTATATGGTAATTATTGTAAGATATATGATGATATAAACTACAAGATCAATCCACTCTGGTTAAGTCACAAACATGTTCAAGACAATGATCAAGGTCCATTACATCAGGATGATAAAACATTAGAAGACAAATATAAGATGCCTTAACATTAACAAGAGAACTCAACACCAAAAGCAAGTTATACGCAGTAAACGCATTTTACAACACAGAAGTTGTGATTACTAGTTTGTCGTAATGTTAAGTTAATACCTTTAATAATATTTTTATATTGTTTTTATAAGGCTTTTACATGGTATTTATATGGTTTAATACCTTTTATAATGCTTTTATATGGTTTTTGCAAGGTTTTTACATGGTTTTTACATTGTTTTTATACGGTAATTATTGTAAGGTTTTATAAGGTTATTACATGGTTTTAATATGGTAATTATATGGTTTTTATATGGCTTTACATGGTTTTTACATTGTTTTTACATGGATTTTACATGATTTTTATATGGTATTTATATGGTTTTTACATGGTTTTTATACGGTAATTATTACAAGGTTTTATAAGGTTATTACATAGTTTTAATATGGTAATTATATGGTTTTTATATGGTTTTTACATAGATTTTACATGGATTTTATATGGTTTTTACATGGTTTTTACATGGTAATTATTGTAAGATTTTATAAAGTTTTTACATGGTTTTTATATCGTTTTTACATGGTTTTTATATGGTAATTATTGAAAGGTTTTATATTGTTTTTATATGGTTTTTACATGGTTTTTATATGGTTTTTACATGGTATTTACATGGTATGTACAATACACTACACCTAACTAAAACAAGTCACATAACATCATACTAAGTCTTATACTAACATCATAAGTGCCACTAAGTCTTAGAAAAGATAAAAGTAACATCACTAAGTCACAAACTTCGTAAAATCGAGATAATAACCACTTGGACTTCTTGCAACAGTTTACCTTCATTCCTGCAAACATCGAAGGTTAAACGTGATCAAAGGTTGTTTACTTTTGCAATCACTGGAACATCGGTTCATTTATGTGTAAAGATGAATAACTAACCTGTCCTTGACAATTTTTCTTCTACCTCACAGGGGCGGACCCACGTTGTAGAAAGTGTGGCAAGTGCCACCAGTAACATATAAATAAATCAAATTTTAAGCCTAAATAAAGTAAATAATGTGGCAAAATGGTTAGTAATGCCACCATTAAATGTCTTAGGTGCCAGGTTCGATGCCACTTAGTTACATTTTGCACCCACAAAATTTTTCCGCTGGGTCCGCCACTGCTACCTCATGATCCAGTTCAGTAAAGAATGCCTCCAAGATAAAGGCCACAATCTTAAATAAACACCTATAATTAGTCAAACAATGGCATGTAATCATCTATTCTTAGGTTAACTTGACTATAAATATCATTACAAGAAGGAAGTACACATAAATAAGCTTGCATTAATCATAGAAAACATATGAGTTAGAAGTGAAAAGTATACCTTATCAACTTAGTAATTGTGTCGGCCTTAGCTTAACCATTGTAGTGTTCTGAACAAATAGCCACCTGTACGTTAACACATTGACTAAACCATTCATAAATCTTTTTGATCTCACTCTCTTCTATTTTAATAGCTATATCAAGAACAGAGGTAGAAGAAGCTGAAAAGAAAGCTAAAAAGCTGCAAGGATGATTTTGGTTGCATAAAGAGAGATCTTTAAGAGCTTTAGACGATGATTCGAGTGGATAAGTACTGGAAAGGGACTGAAGGAGAGCTGGCGTCTTCTTCTTCTATGTTGGGTTCGAAACTGGATTTGTGTGCTTGAGATTGGTAATAGACCTATAGACGCAAACAAGGGAGCTCTAGAACACCGATACCGGAAGCTATTGTAGAGAGTGACATTAAGAAGCTAATCAACTCGAACCAAAATCAGCCATATCTGTCTCATCAATAGCCTTCTTCTTCTCTTCTTGATGCGTCATTTCAGCAGTACTAGTGCTAACAGTTTCACGATCACCTTTAGAATCAAAATCAAGTTCAATTTCAACATTCTGAAGAAATTGAGTTACTCGATTTGAGAAAATTCGAATATCAAAGATTCTGAAGTTTCAATCTGAGGACCACAAGCAAAATTCAAGAGAACCATTCTCTTTTTTACCATTTTTGTAATCATGTAAACCAAAATTCGAAAACAAAATCCAGTGATTTCAATGAAAGTTTTACCAGGAGGATCGAGCTGAAATCCAAGAACGGAACCAGAACCATCTCTCTCCGCGTCAGTAATGAATCCCTTATCATCACCATCAGACTCACCAGAGCCACCGCCGGAGAAGGAAGAAGAAGAAAGGCGGAGCAACAACGCCTGATAATCTGGAAGACAATTGATAGGTTTAGGGATTGGAGGGCAATTTGGTCATTCTGTTACAAAATGAGGGGTATTTTTAAAAGGGTAAGTTACACAATAGCATACTTTTTGTAAGATTGTGTGCAAAAGACACACTTTCTAAGGAAAGCATACTTTTTCCAAGTTTGTGTAATTATTTGGACGATTTTGTCCTTCCAACAACTTGAATCATTCTTTTTTTTTTTTTCCCTTCTTTCTTCTTCTCTCTCGCACTCAATCTCTTCTCTCTCTCCCTCTCTTTTTTTTTATTTTATTATACAAAGTAAGTATAATATTCTTTCTGTTTTATTTACTTGTTTTTTATATTGTAAAATTATAAAACAATTTTTTTTTTACACAACAAATTCTAATTAGTTTTGTTCTACATTTTAAGACCCATTTAAATATGCTTTAAGTGCTAAATAAAAAATTTATCTAATCTAACACAAATAATTTCATTTGGATAATAGATTATAAACAATGTAATATGGATGAGCATCCATCATAAGAATTAAACTAAAAACAAAAATGGTCATATACATGGTATATCCAATTGATATTCATCTATGTTCATCATCACCATATCAATTATCAACATATGTTCGGTTCTAAGTGAACACAAACTACTGACCATCAGGGTGTTCATGTAGACTTGTCCATGAGTGTGTCTATGTCGGCCAGTACAATATATTTTGTGGTATTGTACGTGTCTATGTGAACGTCCATGTGTGTGACCGGATTGCCTCATATTGTTTGAACCGATTGACCCTTTTATGGTTTATACGTCAAGTTGATTTTAAAAATAATTAATGTAGACGTGTCCATATGTACCAAGATAGTTGTTTTACTCGGCCAAACTCTATGTTCAAGGAGCATTCTTGCCCACAAACTCCATCCACTTGTTCACGGAGCCTTCTTGTCCACAAAATTCTGTCCAAACAGAGTATTCCGAATGGACACCTGCTAAATAAACAAAAATATATCTATCAATTTGTAAAATCAATATTTTTAAAATTTGCAGAGATAAATTATAATGTTGGAATTCAAAAAAGCAATTAATGATAAAACATCACTTAAATTTTGGGTCAAATTTTTATTGTTAAAATGTTTAAAGTTGTTTGATGATATGGATGAATTTTGTTGAGATATAGTATTTGTGGTGGATAGTCATGTATGGGTGAAGTGGTATGGATGGAACGGTCATATACTATCCATTTTGTTTTGACAATTTGATCTCTTCCTAGAAGGATAAACAAATAAAAACCTTTCATACACT
>OVBW01000921.1:3435-14194 GCA_900406355.1 Erysimum pusillum | reverse complement strand
TTTTTTTTTCCGGCAAAGAATTTAGGGTTTTAGCTACTTGGAAATTAATATTTTCATCATATATAGATTCTCTAGTCCAGTAATGAAATTTTTGTAGTATCATTATCTAGACACAACATTAAGTTTGAACTCATTTAGGTTTGGCAATTATGAAAAAAATAAACAGGAGAAATATCAAATATGAATGGAATATAGGTAAATGGAATATAAAGAAGAAGATGTTCCACTTATATTCCTCTACATTATTGTAGAGAAAATTTCTTTTTCTATTTTGAATTTCGTTTATTCTTATGTGATATTAGAAGAAATTTCATTTCATTCAATTCAACAAAGACAATTAGACATTGGCAAAATGTTGATGATTGTTTCATTCATTGGTATTAAATTTTATCTATAATTAGACATTCGTTTTCATCTTTAATCGCCATGCATATTTTATCTGTCAATTTGTTCACATTTATTGAAATAACTTTTATTTTTTAATTTCAAAAAAAAAAGAAAAACCTTTTGTTGCGTAAAATAACACATGTACATTCCTACCAAAAAAAAACACATGTACATATATAAAGTAGAAATTTAAGTAAGGTCATTAAATTTTTTTTTTTTTTAAAGTTGAAAATTTAAACGTTTTTAACGATCGATGTCGCTTACAATATGTAAAGAAACCGACGTTTAATCGAATTTAACTAGGATTCGGTCTGACCAGGTTTTCTTTAGACACATTTCACGTTATTTGAATCGGCGGACATGTGAAATTGCCAATATAACTTTAAACTTTGTGAAACTTATTCCGCTATTAATTTAAATGTTATTCTTGTTGACAACATTTGACTTTGGTGAGTAACTTTAGTTTTTAATGGAACACTCATGTTCATATTTTAACACTAATGGGCTTATATTAGTTGCTAAAGGGTTTATGAGTCAGGCCCATTGATATTAGTCTTATTTCTCCTTTTTTGTTTTGTTTTTGGGTTTTAACCCTTGTTTCTCTTGTTCGTAGTCAACTACAAGATTTGATCGATTCAAAGGAGAAGTAAAATAAGGTTGCAGCCTTGCAGCCTTGCAGGTAAATATGAATTCCACAGTAATCATATATTCTCAATTAATTTCTTATTCAGTCAAAACCATGAAACCGCTAGACTATAAATGAATGTAACCATGAAGCCACTAGACTACAGCTTAATTTTTTACCTCAGTTAAAACCATAAAATCATTACTGTACAAATTTATACAGAAAGATATATGCATATATGTAACTGTGTGACCACTGTTAGAAAATATAAAGAACTGGAATAAAACCACTAAATACAGTCACTTGCCCAGGCCATTTTTGGTTTAACCTTTTTTATTTTGTTATCATCATACAAATATTTAAGCTAAGCTGTCTCTGTCAAGTCACTACGGGACTCCCACTCATGGAACAAACTATTATACGTGTCATGCAGAAAATAAATCCATCCACGATATGATGCATGTGTTAATTTTGTCAAAGGTTTTGCTTTTCTAATTAAAGGTGAATTAAAGATCTCCCAAAATCCTCTCGAAATTGATCCTAGTACGCTCTGATTTTCGAAATCAGCGCTGTCAATTTTCCTTCTTATTTCGGAATGCGTGTGCCTTGTATTTTCATGGTTAATCAATACAAGCCAAGTGACAAAAAAAAAAGAAGTTCTATATATGATTTTAGATTTTATGTGACGTTATACGTACATACGCACGCGTATATATACATATAAACATCCAATGTACGATGATGAAATTATTGAATGATATTTTGTAGGTTAGTCAAAGTACCTCTTCTTTTTTGGATCAATTTCTATTAAAAAGTTCCATTTTATTTCATATTTTTTGTTTGATTCCACGATGTTGTCACTCCACTATTATCAATCTATATGGGCATGATATGTCTTGAGATGGAAAGGGAATGTGTACAATTAACTGCGAATATTTATACCTACATATTTTAAACGGACGCTGAGTATTTGCAAATGTTCTCATTGTGTATACTGTTACTGTGTTACATATCTAAGGGTCACAGTTTACCAAATATGAAAAGGCAAAGAAGAAAAAGGAGAGAGAACAAAAATGTACCAGATAAGGAAAAGTAAAGATGCTAAGTGCCTAAGTGGAGCTCGTGATTTGTTCTTTAGGGCTCGTGATTATAGGGTCCCCGTGATTGTATATTAACAGTCTTGATTCTGCCCTAGTGGGTTTGGCCTTTATTATTGGTGTCTTGTCCCCGTCTCTCTCATTTTTTTTATTTTTCTCTCTCTCTCTCAGTTATCAAACTAAACCAAATCAAGAACAAGTATGCAGTTACCCATCCTCTCTACCACCCAATTGAGTAGTAGACCGCTTTGCTATTGCGGTTACTAGTTATGTATGAAATCACTCTGATTCTTACAAAGAAAACAACATCCGAGTCTTTGTATTGCGACTTCATTATAGACGATCATTGTGAATGTTTTAAATTGTATGGATATTCGACTATTTTATTGGTTTTGAATATCAATTTAGATTTTTATCGAAGTTCTTCATTAGATTTCTGATCTATTTATCAATTTAAATTTTTCAATAATTGATTGTACGTATTTGCCGCCTTTAAAATGTTGTGATGAAAGCTATATTGATGTATTAAAATGAAGTTTTGGTGGTTTTTTTTTTTTTGTGAAAATTATGCCGAGTAATGAGCTAGACATTAAATTTAATCATGTTTAGAATACGATTACACTTTTTCGACCAACCTATGTAATGTAGAATAAATAACCTTTTATTTGTTGTTTTGCTTCGACTTTTTATATCTTTATGATACCAATAACTTCTAGCCGCCAGAGAAAAAAAATAAATAACGTCTGATAGATATTGTAATGTTTATTTATGGAGAATTAACTTTGAATCAAAATATTGAAAAGCAAAAAGAAGAGTGAAGTCCTGTCGTTATACTTTAAACAAGGGGCAAAACATATCTTCCCCTTTGATATTTGAATTCATAATTTTTCCACATCTTTTTGAGTGATTAGTTTCGTAAATAGGACACTGAAGACCCACACAAATTCTATTAGTTTCTTCAAATTCTATAATCTCAACAAAAATACAACTAACACATATAATGGCAACTTCATCATTTCTGTAATCTAATATTATCTCATACTGCCCCCCACCTCCCGTAATGGATTGACCGACCCTTCAAATCTCAACTTTTCAAAATGTCATTCTTTCCTCTCTCTATTTTTTATTTTTTTAAAAAAATTCTGTGATCTTTTTGTTTTGTCTTTTTATAGGTGTTGCAATTATTTTGTCTACTGATTGCAGTTCATTTTTTTTTTAATAAATTACTAACTATACTATTCGCATGGGGGATTAACTCATATGGAATTCAAAAGAAAACAAAGACGATCACTACAATTTGGACAAAACTTAAACTCATTATCTATTTAGATAGATCAGACGAGATCCCATATTGATAGGTCAACTGTGAAGGTTTGCATAGTAATTTTTTATAGTTTTATCATATGAATTTTGTTTGTCAACATGTATTATACGAATTTAAGTTTGGATAATAATATCAACAACGAAAATATGAGTTATAGTGCATGCGTGATTACTTCTTTTATATATAAAACTGTATGCGATTTTCATGGTTATAAATACAATAAAAGTTTTGATGTGATGCACATTAACAACAAAAATGTGTCAATTAATCTTTGATGTACCAACAAAAGATTGACATTAAAGGTCACCAATGCGACACCCAATGAAAAGCGATAGATTTAAAGATGAAATAGTTTCACAAAAGGAATTGTTGAATCAAACTCCGTTAGCAAATTGGGTCCCTGATCATACCATTGCACTTTGATATTGATCAAATTTTCACCGTTCATCCTTTTTATTCGATTAGCCATGCTAGCATTTCATTGTCGGTTCGACAGTGATCTCAACAAGATACGTTTGGACCTCAACATCTGGACTTTAAATGAGATTGACGACATAAGTTGACTAATAGTCATGCTCTAACTCTTAATGTTACACTAAAAACATCCGAATATTTGTGCTTTGTTTTATTGGGCTCGCATATTTTATTATTGTTTATATAAATATATGTGCTATATCAATTAATTAATAAAGACCTAATAAGAAAAATAAACTATTGTTCATATCATGATCATTATGTGATAGAAAGTCCGCCTTGTTATTATTCTCCCAATGTTGGCGCATCTAAATGAATTTTGGGAATTCTTCATCAAAGTTCGCCAACTCACTAAACCCTCAGAACAAATCCGGCCAACCATTTAAATTACAGACCATCTTGGTCAAATCCATTAAATTTGTCATGAAATATGAACATAAGCGATTTTTCTTTAGTAATGAAGCCATCGCCCAAATCATATTGTTGTGTTCTGAATTAATGACAAGGGGGTATGCTTCGGCGACTTCCTTGTAAGCTAATAAGATTAGGCCATGTATATCACTATATACTGAAGTATATTAGGGGAATATAAAATTCTGAAAATATTACTACAGTAGTGATATATCTTGAAAAAGCTTCTTGACGAAGAAGCTTCTTGTGCGGTATATGCTGTGACGTGGCCCCTCTCTCTTCATTGTTTCATTGTTTCATTGTTTCATTATTGATCTTACCATAAATTATAATATTAAATATGTCATAAGATGTATACTCAAATATATCCCGATAATTATGCTCTTAGTCGTCCCATCCAAAAGTTGCAACACTCGTCCAACTCATCCGTAAGTAATTATGGGAGTTACTTTTCGAAAGTCTTTCACATAGCAGGAGAAAACTGGACGATATCGAAGGAGCTAGGACGTACATCTGTATGTGAGACATTAGTGTGATTGACTACAAACTACGTGTATGGCATGGCGTAACCAGTGAAATTTCAAATTGAGTTTAATTTAGCAGTTTTGTTATAGCTTTCGGTAAATAAAGTAAAAAAAGAGTAGAATTTTTCAAAAAACTTTTACTTTATTTTTTATTTTATTCGACTTGAAAAAGCTGAGCTTTATTCTTCCACAGTACTATTTTTTGAATTTGATCACCATAAGTTTTTTTTTTTTTTTTAGGTCATATTCTTCTTGGCCTATGCTCGGAAAACGTCAACTAGGATATTGGTTCCCTAAAGAAGAAACCTTCACTTTTATTGAAAAAATATCTCTCATGTGACACATTCATTGATATGTAAAAAGCTGTCCTACGTGTATTTATATGATTGTGAAAAAGAATTATTGTTTTACTTTAGATAAAAATGTATACTCTATGGTAACGTTGCATCAATGATTAATGGAGGCAAAGTATAAAATTTATTAATGGTTATACCTCAAATTCATACTACTTAACAATCTATTTCGGGCTACTCCATCAATTAATTTTTCTAACAGAGAATAGATTTGAAAATCTTTTGCTAAAATTAAAATCTACTTAACTCTACATTAACTGGGCAATGATGGCCTTGTTGACATGTTCTTTTCTCCGATGCAGCGACTTCGACGAACGACAAAAAAAAAAAAAACACACTTTCTCTTTGATTGATTTGTGTAGTGTCACTGAAACTGAAAACGAACTACTCCGACAAGTTAAATAAGTAATTTACAGTGACAGTTTTACTGACCTAAAAGAACTGATAACTATCAATATAAATAGCACCGTGGCAGAAGAATTTCTCTTTACCGTTAGTATTTTTTGATCGTTAGCTTCTGTGGCTGCGTCTAGAAAACGAACATGGTCAATATCTAACAAGTGTCAGACACTAACTAATGAAAACAAAATATATATACACAAAGCTATATGATCATCTACTGTATACTATGTAGATCATTGTTTTCAGTGCAACTAGTGAATTCGAAATAATACTTAGGTAAATTAAGTTTATGCTTTTTGGCAATTAAAATTCTATACTTTACTAATATAAGTTTTGTTGAACGGATTAGTGCTTTGCAATTATTTTTTTTTCCTTTATGACGGAACGTTTACTTTCAATAACTTTTTCATGTACATACAGAAATTCAACCCCCAATAAACTAATGAGTGATAGATATTGATGAGTGTCTTAATAAGAGCGAGAAAATGAAATGCCATTCTCCTATAAGAAATTTTGAATGGAATTACTATTTAAATGTGAATTATGCGGATGACTTGACTATTCTTTTTTTTTTTTGGCCACAATGACTTGACTATTCATAGAACTACAAAAAGGCGTACCAAAAAAGAAGAAAACAAATTATTCCAATCAGTAATAGATCTTCAAAGGAAAAAAATATTCTCATTCGCGCCAATATTTGCTCGGAAAAGTAAAATTTTAAAAAGATTCTGTGAATTATTTTTGTTGATGTTCCCTTAGAAAAAAAAAAAAAAAAAAGTAAAAAACCAGTATTCAGTACTAAAATGTCTAGCATATATAATCGTATAAAAGCTAAGTAGTTGTCGAAATTTCATAGGTCAATGGCTTAAACGAGTGAAACATTGACACCTAGCCCATCCACATCTATGTGGGTTCACACTTCACAGCATGACGTTTTTTCTGATGTGAATCATGTAAAATGTAAATGCTATAAAGTTTTGTTATACATGAGCGATTATATATATGCACTTTTTCTTGATAAGAAATACACATTTTGAGCGATTATATGTAATTACCAGAACTCTTGGAAATTTTGATATTCGGATGGGACCTGGTAAAGACAATTGTTTCCAAGTCCACAAATACACATTTTGAGACGTCCACTAATTTACTCGAAGGTGTGCTTCAAATTTTTTTAAAAAAAAATTAAGAAAATATTGTAGAATCTTTTTTTCGAGAAACATGCTCGCCCAAAGATTAAACAAACGTTATGGTAACTGGTAATGCAACTGATAGCAACAACAAAAAATTATGTGGAGAATGAGATCATGTTGCATATGGAATTGCAAATTCTAATCGCCAAAATATTTTGGAGAATGGAAAAGGGAGAAATATAACATTTAAAAAACGAAAAAGAAAAAGAAAGGGATAGATAAAGTGATGAAAGGTGAAGTATGTGGTGAAAAAATAGGGTTCCTTCTTCTCATTTGTCTCTTTCAAACTTTATGATGCAAAGCGACCCTTCTTTTTTTTTCTTTATTGTTATCGTTAGTGTCACTTTCTTTTTATTAATTTCATAAAGTCGCATGATCGAATCCATTGTTTTTATTTTGCTCCGACAGGACCGACACTTATCTTTCTATATCTTTCGGTAATAAATGTTATAGGATTCCTTTTTCATATTACATCATTTTTTTTTTTTATTAGAATAATAAATGACTTCATAAAAAGATATGGTGGAAATTGGGGAATAAAAGATAATGGTCGAGCACTCGAGCTAGACGTTCCTTTCCGCTAAGTCGATATAACTTCTACTGTCGCAGACTACTTTTGTGACAAAAAAATTGTCTGATATATTTCACATGAAGATGATTACAAAATAATCTCTTTATGGTAGTTCAAATATTTGTTTATATATTTTTTTGCTAAAGGAATTTCTCGAATGAAAAAAAAGTTAAAGATTATAATTAAGGAAATCAAACTGAAGCATTACAACCACCACAATAGAAGGAGAGGGTATCATCAAACTCAGATAAGTAAAAAAAATAGGGTTTCATTTACAAACTTGTGATGGTTATCTATTTTCGTAGAGTTGTAGAGATACAAGTAAGTATCAACGCAGATATTTTTTTCCAGGAGTATTTTGTGAGATATTTAATTAACATGTGGCTAAAAAATTCTTCAAGAGAACAAATAACCAAAAAAGAAAGAAAAAAAAAGAATGTAGGAAAATAATTTGACTTGTACACGGCAACAAAAGAATGATGTAAAGACAAGCAACAAGAATCTGAGTAATCCACCACCTGTGTCCTTGTTCCTGTTCGATTCCAAACTCTCACTTTCTCTGCCCCCTCGTGTGCGGGTCCCACATTTTTGTACTCCCCTCTCTCTGGGTCCCACCCTTTGTGTCCACTCAACCAACAACAGTGTGCCAGTGTGCCTTCTCCCTCCTTCGTTAAATAATTTTATCAGTTTCCCGTTACATTTTCTTATTTACACCAACCCAAACAAATCCCCCGAAAATAGTAAAATAAATTACCTGAGACTCAATTTCTTTTAAGGCTTTTTTTTTATAAAATACTATAATCGCATTTATTTTGTTTCTTCCTATATTTATGGTCGTCGGCGATGCCAACAGCGGTGAATGTAGCGAAACAATGCTTAACGGCGGAAGCAGCCTACGCGTTAGAAGAAGCTGTCAACGTGGCGCGTCGAAGAGGACACTCTCAAACGACGTCGCTTCACGCTATCTCAGCTTTACTCTCTCTCCCTACCTCTGTCTTACGCGACGCTTGTGCTCGTGTTCGCAACTCTGCTTACTCTCCTCGTCTCCAGTTCAAAGCTCTGGATCTCTGCTTAAGCGTTTCTTTAGACCGGATCCAATCGGGTCAACAACCCGGATCCGATGATCCACCACCTGTTTCCAACTCTCTCATGGCTGCAATCAAACGATCTCAAGCCCACCAACGTCGTCTACCTGAGAACTTCAGGATCTATCAAGAGATGTCGCAGAACCAGAATCAGAATTCCAACTCACTTTCTTGTGTTAAGGTGGAGCTTCGTCAGTTGATTCTTTCGATCTTGGATGATCCGGTTGTGAGTCGGGTTTTTGGTGAAGCGGGTTTCCGGAGCTCCGAGTTAAAGCTTTCCATTATTCGACCTGTTCCTCATCTTCTTCGATATTCATCTCAGCAGCCTCTGTTTCTCTGTAACGTAACCGGGAATCCTGAACCGAACCCGGTTCGATGGGGTTTCAACGTACCTAACCGGAATCTTAACGGAGATTCTTCGGATTACCGGAGGATCAGCGCGGTTTTCATGAGGGAAAAAGGGAGGAATCCTCTGCTCGTTGGTGTATCAGCTTACGCTGTACTAACCGGTTTTTTAAATTCGATGGAGAAAAACAGAACGAACGGGATGATTCTACCGACGAAGCTTCACGGTTTAACAGCGGTTGACATCGGTTCAGAAATCTCCGATCAGATCGCTGTTAAATTCGATAAAACTTACACCGACACGAGGTTTCACGATCTAGGGAAGCTTGCGGAGCAAGGTTCAGGGCCTGGTTTAGTCTTGAATTACGGAGATCTTAGGGTTTTCACCGACGGCGAAGGAAATGTACCGGCTGCGAATTACATAGTGAGTTGCGTTTCGGAGCTGTTACGTAGACACGGGAGAAGAGTGTGGTTGATCGGAGAGACGACGAGCAACGAGGTTTATGAGAAGATGGTGAGAAAGTTTCCGAATGTGGAGAAAGATTGGGATTTGCAGTTACTCACCATCACTTCTCTTAGGCCTTGTTTGCCTCACCACAAGTCCAGGTTCTTATTTCTCTCTCGCTTCGTTCAGATTCTAGAACGTTTTGATCGCCTTTTTTTATGCCAAGAAACGCGTCCTTATTGAGAGTTTTGTGTCATGATTTGAAATTGGCGCGTTAAGTCTACACAAAGCCTATGAGTATAAATGATGAGGCTCGATGTTTGAACTGATGGGGTTGAAGATTAGTGATTGAATGCAAACTCGATCATATTTCTACTAAAACAGCATTAATAGCATTCATAAACATGCCTGACCTTTGTATAGCTTAAAGCATTAAAGATGTTTGATGGAAGCACTAGAGCATTTTGTTTTACATGTACAAAATATAAACGCAATAGAAAAAAAACAAATGGCATAAATTCAAAGCAGTGTCTTTTCCTCTATTGGTGGCATTAAAAAAAACAATGTAGAAACAGAGAAATGATGTACAATTTGACTTCTAGATTCCTCTATTTCACTAACTTCAATGAGTGTCTTTTCTTTCTTCTTTATCTCTATACAGTTTGATGGGATCATTTATTCCATTTGGTGGATTCTTCTCAACTCCGTCTGAACTGAAACTACCCTTCTCCGGTTTCAAAAAAGAAATAACCGGACCGGTTTCTTCAATATCCGATCAGACCCAATCTACCTTGCCACCTTGGTTACAGATGACCAATTTAAACCAAAAATCTGGCGCCAAGGTCGGTTTACTTTCTCTTCTCCTTATTTGTTAATCTCCCATACTCGTGAGAGTATGTGTCTTGAGCTACAAGTTTCTCGGCTCAATGCGTAATTTCACTATCTTATGTTAACTGCAACGTGTATTTACATCCCCTCAGTGCAGACCAAAGAAGGGTTGGAATCAGTTTGTGGGAATAAGTCCACGAGCAGTGCTTCTGCATCGACCGGTTCAGCTATATCAGTCACGACTGATCTAAATCTGAGGATATGTTCAGTAACCGCAGGATCCAACCTCAAGACGCATATGGATAGCAAAGATTTTTCTCAGCCACAATCTGTGTCCTCCTCTTGCTTGGATAACCCAAGAGACCTCAGCGCAGAGAGCTTCAAGATTATTTATAAAAGATTAACCGATAGGGTTTCAGGGCAAGATAAGGCTGCTAGAGTTATCAGCTGCGCATTGTCACAACCGCCCAAGACTGTCACTCGAAGAGATGTTTGGCTCAATTTGGTTGGGTCTGATACCTTAGGCAAGAGGAGAATGTCGCTTGTCCTTGCTGAGATTGTGTATCAAAGCGAACACAGATTTATGGCCGTTGATCTTGGTGCCCCGGAGCATGGAATGGATGGTTGTGATGATGCGATGCGGTTGAGAGGAAAGACGATGGTGGATCATATATTTGAAGTGATGTGTAGGAATC
>OVBW01000920.1:0-17910 GCA_900406355.1 Erysimum pusillum | reverse complement strand
TCTCTATTGATGAATGTGGTGGGAGGTTCTTGCAAAAGAAAAGATATGTTGTGAGAGAGTTATAGAGAAACGATTGAGAAAGCAATTAATGATGGTGAAATCAATACTGGAAAAGGGTTAAATCAAGATGTTTTTCTTGCAAGACCAGCAAATATTCGTTGGAGTTCTCACTATAGAACTCTATTGCGTTTGATTGAGTTGTTTTCTTATATCGTTAAGGTGCTTGAGTATGTTCAGGATGAAGGCGTAGAAGACTCTAAAAGAAGACAAGCACATGGTCTTCTCAGATACTTCCACAGCTTTGAATTTGTGTTCTATTTACAAATGATGATACATCTATTAGGGCTCACAGATAGCTTATCCATGGCTCTACAAAGAAGAGATCAATATATTTTGAATGCCATGTCATTGGTGAAATCAACTAAGAGACAACTGCAGAAGTTTAGGGAGGATGGATGGAATTTTCTCATGATTAAAGTCTCTTTTTTTTGTGAGAAACATAATATTGAAAAGCTAAACATGGAGGAAGATTTTTTTGACTCAAGGAAACCAAGAAAGAAAATAGGAATAACAAATGTGCATCACTACAAGGTGAATTGCTTATATGCTATTATGGATTTACAGCTTCAAGAGTTTAACAATCGTTTTAATGAGGTAAACACTGAATTGCTTATTTGTGTTGCTTCTTTATCTCCCATCGATTCGTTCTCTCAATTTGATCACTCAAAATTGATGAGGTTATCTACGTTCTATCCATATGACTTTACTCCTGGAGAATGCGTATCTCTTGAGCAACAACTAGATATCTACATTGATAATGTTAGAAGTGATGAAAGATTTACTCATCTAAAGAGTCTTGGAGAACTTGCTCGTATGTTGGTTGAAATGCGAAAACATGTCACATCCTTTGGTTTATAGCACTACAGGAATATCGGGTTTTAATAGCACTATACAATAGCGTTTGTGGTCATTCTGCTATCGTTAGAGGACCTCTGAACTTTTAATAGCGTTTGTCCCTTGTTGAAACGCTATGGATAGTGTTTCACAATTTTACAAATGACGCGGAAGTATATTTAATAGCATTACCATATTAAAACGCTATTGAAAGGGTTGGGCGCTAAAAAATATTTCCCATTCTCGCTACTACAACACTTAGAAATATTTTTGGGGTTTTACTTTTCTTTTTCCCCTTAGCTCATCTTTGTGACTTTACTCTTCAATTTTTAGGGTTTCCTCTTTCTCTCCTCTTTGCTCTCGCCGACATACACATTTGGGACTTCCATTTCTTTTGTTTCATATATATGTATCTATAACATCTTCAATCGAATCGAGGCTTTGAAATTTTTCAGATCAGAAAAAAAAGTTGAAGAAAATCGCCTCTTTTTGAATCAAAGCGATGAAACCGATTCAATCGCCTCCAGGAGTATCCGTTCCGGTTAAGAGCCGTCCTCGTCGTCGTCCTGACCTTACCTTGCCGCTTCCTCAGCGCGATGTTTCTCTAGCTGTACCTCTTCCTCTCCCACCGACTTCCGGTGGATCTGCGCCGTCTTCCGGTGGTTCGGCGTCTTCGACAGCCTATAGGCTTTTGAAGTTGATTTTGATTCCGCATGTTGCTACTGCAACTGTTGAGAGATGTTTTTCAGCAATGAAGATCGTGAAGACAGATCGGCGAAACCGGATTGGAGATCAATTCTTGAACGACTGTTTAGTTTGTTTTGTTGAGAAAAATGTTTTTGAAACGATTACGAATGAAACTGTGATGAACAGATTTAAGGATATGAAAGATCGCATAGTGTTTTTGTGAGATGTTCTATATTTTTTTAATATATTTTTGTAAGATATTTTATATTTTTATAAATAACATTTTTATTTGTCTTTTAGTTATAATTTGACACGGGTAAAAAAACTTTCTGGCTCCGCCACTGCTAGATATGCCAAAACGACATGTATTTAAAAAGAAAAAAAAGTTGAGTAGAACGACAACTAAATTCATACGGAGGGAGTATAAAAAAACATATCAAAATGTCAAAACTATGAATATGTAATAATTAATTTAAAATGAAAAACAAAATTTAGTTTGGTGGACTTAAAAAAATAGATAGAGTAAATTACATAATTGGTTTGTTACACAGAACGTAACATAGAATGTGGAATAGATAGAGTTTCCACTATTCATTTAAGTGTATCCCAGTATGATCCATCAAAAGGTTCACTCTAACTAAAAAAAAAATATATATATATATATATATATTAGTGTTTTCAAAGAAAGAAATATATAACCGAACCGATTAAACCGAAACATTCAGTTCTCGGTACCGAGACTTGAGGAGAGATGTAACCGAACGAGAAAATCAATTTGCCATTTCGGTTTTGGTTTCAGTTCGGTTCGACAACCCATAACAAATCGGTTTTTTCGGTTCAAAGGGTAAACATATAAAAACTAAAAAACCCTAGATTATATTATTCTCTCATCCTACAAAAAAAAAACATCATTCTCTCCCTTTCTCTCTTTCTTTCACGATCTTTTCTCTTCTTCTTCCATTTTCTTTCCCTTCTTTCTTCTCCTTCACATCGATTCTCTAGGTGTCGATCTATCTTACTCTGTCACGGATCTTGTGGCAGTTCACACGGCGAGGATAGAAAGAGAGTTGCGGTGGCGACGAGAGCAGATCTGTCACAGGTCGGCTGCAGCGAGAGCATATCTGTTGCAGATCAGTGGCGGTGAGAGCAGATCCGGTCATTAGGAAGAGAGTCGCTGTAGTGATCAAGGACCTAGCGACAAAAACAACTCGGAAAAGAATAAAGGAGAACTGTGAGTTAATACGGGCAGTTCATGAGGGCATAAAGGAGCTACGAAAATCATAAGGAAGTTAAGGGAATACTTACCATCTTGGAAAATATTTTGGTAAAGACATCATCGTCGGAAATGGTCATCGAGCCGGTTAAGCAAGACCCAAGATTTACGAAAGCTTGCAGAAAGTTATTGGAAGACCGAATGAATTCAAAAAAGATGGGAGCAAGAGAAGAGTTCTAGAGGCCAAGGGAAACAAAGAACCAAGTGACGAGCGTTCAGAACAAAAATCTGTTAATTTTCGTACATGGTCGGATGAGGAAGCAAACCGAGCATCGGCAGAGCAACCTTGGGTTTATATACTTGTTCGTCTTCCTATTTTCTTATATATGTTTTTTGAATGATGAAAAACTATATAAAGTATAACGCCCCGACCGCCACCTCTTAATGGGCCCCTTCTTAGTGGGCCCACATCCTCTCCCGGCTCGTGGCCCACCCGAGGCCCACTCACATCCGACGGTCGGTTTGTTATGTCCGGGAGGCTCTAAAGTCTTGTTACCGACCCTAAAAATCACCATATTATCTTTCCCCGTGTTTTGACCTCACTCACACGGTTCCGACAATCACTTCCTGGAAGGTCACCCATCCTAAGACTACTCCAGCCCAAGCACGCTTAACCTTGGAGTTCTCTCAGGCCCCTTGACCAAAAAGATAAGTGCACTTTGGTGACATAGGTGGCCAAATCAATTCTTTTAAGCCTCTCCGCATGAACCTGAAACCGGGGTGTTACAATTCACCCCCTCTAACAGACCACAACGTCCTCGTTGCGCACCAAGACCGTCACCCCCGACGGTGTGAGCCTTCTTGACTCCATACTCGTCTGGATTCGGCTCTGATACCACTTATAACGCCCCGACCGCCACCTCTTAATGGGCCCCCTCTTAGTGGGCCCACGTCCTCTCCCGGCCCGTGG
Source organism: Erysimum pusillum (assembly GCA_900406355.1). NCBI lineage: Eukaryota > Viridiplantae > Streptophyta > Magnoliopsida > Brassicales > Brassicaceae > Erysimum > Erysimum pusillum. The sequence continues at coordinate 14,146 of OVBW01000920.1, read as the reverse complement.
CCCACCCGAGGCCCACTCACATCCGACGGCCGGTTTGTTATGTCCGGGAGGCTCTAAAGTCTTGTTACCGACCCTACAAATCACCACATGATCTTTCCCCGTGTTTTGACCTCACTCACACGGTTCCGACAATCACTTCCTGGAAGGTCACCCATCCTAAGACTACTCCAGCCCAAGCACGCTTAACCTTGGAGTTCTCTCAGGCCCCTTGACCAAAAAGATAAGTGCACTTTGGTGACATAGGTGGCCAAATCAATTCCTTTAAGCCTCTCCGCATGAACCTGAAACCGGGGTGTTACAATTCACCCCCTCTAACAGACCACAACGTCCTCGTTGCACACCAAGACCGTCACCCCCGACGGTGTGAGCCTTCTTGACTCCACACTCGTCTGGGTTCGGCTCTGATACCACTTATAACGCCCCGACCGCCACCTCTTAATGGACCCCCTCTTAGTGGGCCCACGTCCTCTCCCGGCCCGTGGCCCACCCGAGGCCCACTCACATCCGACGGTCGGTTTGTTATGTCCGGAAGGCTCTAAAGTCTTGTTACCGACCCTACAAATCACCACATGATCTTTCCCCGTGTTTTGACCTTACTCACACGGTTCCGACAATCACTTCCCGGAAGGTCACCCATCCTAAGACTACTCCAGCCCAAGCACGCTTAACCTTGGAGTTCTCTCAGGCCCCTTGACCGAAAAGATAAGTGCACTTTGGTGACATAGGTGGCGAAATCAATTCCTTTAAGCCTCTCCGCATGAACCTGAAACCGGGATGTTACATAAAGTTTTAGTCTTTTGGTATAATTTAATACCGTATATTTATTATTCTTTATTTTAAGTAAATTTGAAGTTACTAATGAAAGTTGTTTTTGTTTTTTCTTGAAAAGTGTAAGCGAAGTTTCAGCTGCAGAAATAACGGCTGAGCCTCTACAAATTGAATATGGAGTTTAAATCTTGTGGTAATGAAATTGAGAGCTAAAGTAAAGTTTTGTATACTTACTTTTCTATCATGTCTCAAGAGAGTGGAGAGCTGTGTAGCAAATAGAACTAATCATATTTGAATGATCTCTTTTATTTGTTGATCTTTTCTCTAATCTATTTCTTTAATAACTTATCAGCTAAGTTGATTCATACATAATTTTGTACTTTTTTAACAGACAAAGCTTATAACTTGATTGCTTTCATGACAAAAACTAATATAAATTTTGATCGAATGTTTAGTTTACTGTTTTGTGTGCAGATGTAATTTATTTCGCTAATTGTTTCTTTTTTTCGTTGATCACTATACTAATATTTAGTTAAGAAGAAAACCTAAAAGTGAGCTTACAAGTACATAATTAAATTGCCTTTTTTCATTGATTTTTCTGTAAACCCTCTCTAATTTTCACATTTTTTTTTCCTATAAGTAGAATACAAAATGAAAAATAGATGATGCAAGAAAATGCGAGCTAAAAAGAGAAAATTACAAGTCTTTTTTTAGGTGTTGGCGTGTGACAATTCAAATGATATTGTTGGTATGGCCATGGAAACTTGCTTGATGGTACCAATGGAGACTCTACATCATCTTTTACTTCTTCTTCTTGCTTCTTTTGTATGAGATGAGTTTTGAGACTACTCTCTTCTATCTGTTTCACACAATGAAAAACTTAGTTTAACATGTTGGAACCATATAATTCTTGGATTTGTGTTTTTAGTTGTTACGTCCATGATTGCGGTTGTTGTCAAGAGATCTTCACATTTTTATATATACTTCCAGCAGTTAATTATTAAAGATTTTGAGACTTGAACAACTAAGAATGCATAAATAAACCGACGAAAATATACTCAGACGCACACAATTAAATAAATCAAACACACAAAAATAAAACACAACACACCATGAGAATTTGAGTATTTGCCTTTTCATCGATGAGTAAAAGTTCCAGACCCATCATAATATTGCCTCTTGTGTGATTGCGAGCCTCCCAAAAGTGAATCAATCGGCATGAGATTTCTTCTTTGAAAAAATCCTCTTCAAGATCATCAAAAGTTGGTGTGGCGATAAGTTTGGGAGAGACGTTGTTGTGTGAAGTCAACATAGCTACTTTTTATATTTTGGGCGTTAGAGATTTGGATGAGATGGCTGTAACGGGAATATGGGGTTTTTATAATCTTCTGAGAGAAAGGCCATAATTGTGGATGTGGTGGATAAATCATTGAATTTAGAGGAAGAGTTGTGCAATTAAGAACAGGAAGTGGTGAATTGAGAAGAAGAAGAGGTGTGTAATTAAGAAGAGGAAGTGGTGACGATGGGTAAGGGGAATCGATTTGTTTTTCTCTGTTTCGTGGTCATGACGATTGATATAACGGAGAAGAAAACTCCGACGTTATAGATTTATTGGGCTGGATGTGCTTATATTAAAGTGTAGATTTGGATGTCGATGTAATTCATGATGTGGAGTGTAGTTTTGGGCTTGTATTAAAATCTGTAATTGAGTTTCAAATAAGATTTCTAATTCGTGATGTTGGTTTTCTAATTTGGATGGGATTATTTTTTTCCTCATGTTCTCTTTGGTATATAATTTGGTTTCTTCGCTTTAACAATGTTCTTTGAAGATTAATCTCTGGAGCCCCTCCGTACAACAGAAAAATCTATGCGGCTCCCCTTATAAAAACTTCATTTCATTTTTATTTTATTTTAAATCGAAAATGCGGGAAAAGACGAGTAAGAGTTTAATGAATTTTAGTAATTACGAATCAACCAAGCAAAAATTGGATCTCAAACGGGTTATCCATCCATCCTCACTCGAATTCGTTTGCAGCCCAAAATCAAGCCTAAATCCTGAATTTTAACGGATCCGGTGTGAAAAAATAAAGCGGCCCAAAGTCCTAATTTCATTTTCCCTCAAATCGCGTATATCTCTCTCATTCCCTCACATTTCGACTAGAAACCCTAAATCCGACAAGAAACCACCGGAACCCGTTATTCAATTCCGAAAAATCCATCCTCGTCTGTCTCTTTCGTTGGTTTCTTCTTCTTCTTTCTCATTATTTATCGTGTGTGTGTTTGCTCTGAAATGTCAAAGCGTAAGAGCAAACAGAGAGGAGGTGAGACTAAGAAGGCAAAAAAATTCAAATCCGACAACAGAAGAAGTAGTAGGAGAAGAATTGAGTTCGAAAAGGGAGTCAATTTGTGAAATGGCAAAGAGTAAGAGCAAACAAAGAGGAGGTGAGACCAAGAAGGCAAAAAATTCAAATCCGGCTACAAAAGAAGTAGTAGCAAAAGAGTTAAGTTCGGAAAGGGAGTCAAGTTCTGGTTCCGAACATGAGGAAATGACTGCATCATCAAAGGTATGTAATTAAAATCGAAAATGTATTTGTTGTTGAGTCGAACTTAGAATCAAAATAAGTGGTATTCTAATTGTTAGGAGAAATAGCATTGTTTTGAAACTGGGTTTGACAGTAATTTGTTTGATTTGGTTTGGGAAAATAGTTTTTGGCTTCAACAACTAAGTATTATAGGGTTTAACTATAGTGAAATTGTCTATGTATTTGTTATGTGGCATTTACGAGTTTCAAAGGAGAAGTAGCATTGTTTTGAAATTGGTTTGGATTAGTAGGTTTGCATTTGTTTGGCAAAGTAGTATTTATGTTGGACAACTAAGTATTATAGAGTTTAAGTATGTTGAAATTATCTTTGTATTGCATGACAGTGGACCAAACCAACCTCTGGAGTTTTTCTTCGACAGCAGCCAGTAAACGAAGATTTGTAAGATTCAAACAAGGTGTCATGTGTACAAGACTGTTGATCTTTTAAAGACAGAAGAATATGCAGAAGAGTTGAAGTGGTTCACAAGTCACCCTCAGTTCAATCATATATTCCACATGCCTCAAGATAAGCTGATGGGACTATGGATGCTACTTCTCTGCATAGTAGTAACTGAGGAGAAGACAATGAAGTGGTTTATGGTGAATGGCACTCCTATTCGTTAATCTTTGAGGGAGCATGTCTTTTAAAATGATTTTCGAATTTTGTAAAAGAAAAGTTAAAAAAAAAAAAAATATAAACAAATAGGGAATATAACCAAATATCTCAAAAAGACATAAATATTTAATTATAATATTAATAATTACAAAAATAATAACAAAGTTATAATTTTAAAGAGTTTAGGGTATAGAGTTTAGGGTTTAGGGTATAGGGTTTAGAGTATATGAAATGTATGGTTTAGGTTTTTGGATTATATTTGTTTGAAATAGTAATAATATTAATTATAACAAATAATAACATAAATAAAATTCATTTTTAAAAATAGATTAGGGTTTAGGGTTTAGTTTTAGGGTTTAGGGTTTTAAATAGTAGGTAATAGTAATGATATAAAATATACTATTATAACATAAATGAATTCTATCATTTTATTAATTATAACATCATTAATGTGTTTCAACAATATGATTTACACAATAAGAAGATTAGTGTACATGTATTCTAAGCTAGGCAATCATATGTGTTACCTTCAAATTTCTAAAAACGTTGCAAATTTTTTTTTTTAAATTGCCAAAAAATCATATAATCATGTATAACTCATAAACATATTAATTTGTCAATATATAATTTTTAAAAAATTATATAAATAGTAAAAACACATTTTTATGCCTATAAACAAAATAAGTCAATCATAATGTTTCACTCGAATTGCTAATGTGGCGAGATCTCAGCCATTCATCGGATCTAATACATGATCAATTTACTCAATCCAATCAATAAGTAATACTTGGATACATGATGTGGCGACATCTCATCCTTTCAAAGGCTTTGGCGGCTGCATGTTAAAGGAAATCTCATTCGTTTATCGCCCAACAAAGGCTTTGGCGAGATTCTCTTCAACCTTTCATCCTTTCCTCGACATCGACTGAGAACAAAATTCACAAGAAAATTAATTCAGATTAGGTCTTCTCTTCGCTGATCAGAAAAAAATTCTCGCATCCTACTTCTTCAAACCTCAAATTCATTGTTATCTCCGACTCGAATCTGAGAGAACCAAAGAAGAAGACGAAGAAGAAGAATGGTCTCTCGAAGGTACTTATAATTTCGATGGGTTCTTATAAACAAAAATTGAAAGAAAATTGTTTATTTGTTCAACTGAATCTAACAATTGTTTATTTGTTTGACAGTAAAAACCCAAGCTTCGCCTTTTGTTGTGTTTTGGTCTCTCGGTGGTGTTTACGCTTTCTCACCTTCTCTTCCTGAGACAAACATCAACAAACATCACCTTCTCTTCTCGATAGAGTTATATGCTTCTCCCTTTTTCCTCATATATCATTTTATTGATTCTTAAATTGATTAACTAATAGAAGATCTACGATTAACTTAAAATATAAGAAAAGACCTTTCATATTTCTTTTTGAAAAACTTATTTATATATGTATAAATCTTAAAATTAAATGGTAAATGGTAAAAAATAAATTGTAAAAATTAAATTATCAAATGATTAGGATGATGGGGTGGCTTAAGGAGAAGAGAGAAAAACCAACTTTATATATCTAGATACCAACAAATTTTTATCCAATTTTAAGTATGATTTATGCTCATTAAACCAATGTATCCTCTTTAACTAACAATGTTATGTCATAATAAACTTACCCCATCAGTTTTAATAAATAANAACAAAAAAATTAATTTTTTTTTTTTTTTTTTTTTTTTTTTGTCAACCAATTTTTTCTTTACTATGAAATTACCTAATTGAGAAGAAATTATGTATTCTTCACATATTATATAAACTTGAAAATTCAATCATGGAATCGAAAATAGTATGAAAAACGAAAGCTCTAACCTTCAATTTTGAGCTTCGAGTTTCATCAATGGTGGAACCAAAAGAGAGAAAGAAGATGAGAGGAGAAAGAGGATGACCACGTGTTATTGTTCAATTGGGCGAATTCAATTTTGTTTGCTTTGGTTGGTTGAATTCCATTAAATTTAGTTTGGTTTGACATTTAATTTTCTTTTCCCTAAACCCAACCAACTCCTCCACTCGTGCACGCGTGTGCTCCTCCATTTTGGGAGGAAACATTTTTTTCCCTTTTTGTTTTTCTTTTATTTTTATAAAGGGGTAAACATGCCAATTCCTCTTAGAGAGGGGTCTTCAGATTTGTCTCCTTGTACGGAGGGGCTACAGAGATTTAAGTCCATGTTTTTTAGAGAAATTGATGTTATTGTGTGTATTGGATTTAGAGTCTATGAAAAAAAATCTGGCCTTTTAAGAAGTGTGAAGTGAAATGTTGTAGTAAAATGATGTGATTGGTTATGCTTAGTTATGTTAATGCTTATTGGGCTAAGGCGTTAAGAATAGAGACCAAATCATATATTTTATCACTGTAATGTAGTGTTAGTTTGATTCATTTGGTGGATTTAAATGATTTGGTGTGGAAGTACCGTATGATTGAGAAGACGAAAGTATTGGTGATTTTTTTATACTCTGGTGTATTTGTGTCATATGTAGATGTTGATATGTAGACTTGTAACATTGTCTTATTTGGTATTTGCAGTACTATTACGAAACAATTACAGGCCGTAAGTTTCGGTCCAGGACTGAGGTACTGTACTACTTAGAACATGGAACCTCTAAAAAAGTTGCTAAGAAAGTAAAGAACACAAATTTCCATTAGACGTGAATTAACATAAGAATAATTACTCTGTCTCCTATTTGTAACTCTCTCTCTCTTCTCTCTCTCCTATTTGGAATCTTCTTCTTCTTCTCTCTTAAAAAAGATCGTATAATTTTTCAATAAATTTTCTCTTCTCTGTTTCATTTTCTCTGTTTCTCGTCTTTAAAATCGTGTTCTTTGTTTGTGTATTTTAACGAATCATAAATCTTTTCAGCTTATAGAGTTTTTGAATTTTTTAATTTTGATCTTGCGATCAAGTCTTTGATTTTTGTTAAAAGAATCTCTTCTTGAAAGATAATTAGATCACTCATAAGCTGTACATAATTTCAGATTTCCAGATACACCAATTTTGATTTTGTGTGGTTTTAATTTTGATTTTTATCTTCATGTTGTTTCGCCGTTGGATTAATATATTTGTGAAAATTTTCTAATTTTTCTCATTTGTTTAATATTTTGCTTTTGTACGTAGAAATGCCACGTGGCATGATACTAAATAATTTTAGAGGAAGATGATGTGGACACTCTTAGATGCTTAGAGAACCCCCTTTTATTAGTTTAGATTATTTTAATTTCTAAGATCATGGATATCAAAAGGAAGAATATTAAGATTAGATATATTCTCTTGAGATTCATTTACTATATCATCTAATTTTTCACTTGAATGATCATTCGAATTCTCATTAGTATCAACACTAGAAATCGCACTGGTTCTCTTTCTAACTTATCTAAAGCTCCTCGTTGACTTTCTACAAATTTTTTGACTTTTTTTTCCCTTTCATTTATCATTTCCACACAATACCATATTTTATAAAAGGAAAGATGCCACCTGAAAATATGACATATGTGGTAGACACTAAAAAACAATACTTGAATAGTCGAATGGTAGAAGCCACAACCACATGTTAGTAAAAGTCACTACATCCACACAGAAAAAAGCAAAAGCAATTGATCAATAAACAATAAAATCAAAAGCAGTTCAACAATAAACAATGAAATCAAAAGCAATTCAACAATTCAACATGTTATCTCTCTTAATATATCACTTAGGGTATATATTTGTAGTTAGTGTATATATTTATAGTTATTTTACGCTATTTATTTTTCATGTAGACCTTGTAAAACAATGTCACCGAGAACGTTGTCGAGGATCCAGTCATCGTGAGTTTGCCCAATACAATAATATTTAACATACTATAATTTATTTTAGCACACTAGTTACTACCGTATCATTTTACATAAGATCTATTAATCAATGCTGGGCATAATTTTATCATCGAGATTAAATAAATAAAATCGGAGATAAATTCCACAAATCTGATAACTCTAAAGAAAATAAATAATATTTTCTAAAGATATTGGATAAAGTCAACGGGAGTCTTAGATTATCTAAAAGTCTCATGATTATCCTTATCCTAGAAGAAATCAAGCAACAAACTCCCAATCCCACGAGGACTGGAGTCATGAGGGTTCTCTATAAATAGAGAGGCTTGGACGCTAGCAGCGGACATGAAATCGAGAGCAAACACAAGGCAATAAATTAAGAGTATCGACTTCTAGAGGCGATTAGATCTATTTATTGTGCTTTGATTCTTGTATTTGCTTTCGATACTTTGATCAATAAAGAGATTACATTCGACTATTATTCTTGTTTTCCGTAGACTCTCACGAACCGATTATTTTTGCCCAAACAATTGGCTCTAAAGAGAGGGGCAGAGTAAACTACGTGAGATGACAGAATGCGACGGAGAAACGACTAACACCGACTTTGCCGCTCAGCTTGCAGCTATGGCTGCCAAGTTAGAGGAGACGACACAGAAACTTGCACAGATCGAAGCAGACAACGCCAAACTAAGGGAAGAAAACGCTTCGCTAGTGACAGCAGGGAGAGTTCTCATCGAAGCAAGCTCCAGATATCACGTGCAAGTTTCTCGGATGCAAGATCTTAACGCGGCACCTGTGTCTGGTGCGACTCCACCATTAATGGTGGATGGACGAGTACAAAATCCTCGTCAAGAGCACGAAGGAACGATTCAAGACACCAGCGAATCCCATGACAATCTTACCGGTGGAGAACGCTTGAACCGTCCAGGAGACGAAGACACCCAGAACGTGACAGAAGCTGATCACAGGCAATTCGTCAAGTCAGCTGAAGCTACTTATCTCGAAGCACTGATCTCTAAACGTATGGGAGCAGTACAAGCGATGATCAAACGGATACCTGGGGTAGCTCAACTAATCCGAAAGAACAACCTACACTCATACGCTGACACCCCCTTCTCTGATGAAATCGCGCTCACTGAGAGCCGAGAAAATTCACGTTCCTGACCATGAAGATGTATGATGGAACATTCGATCCGGATAACCACGTGGCGCAATACAAGCAACAGATGTTCACCACAACCATTCAAAGGGAACAACGAGAAGCTACCATGTGCAAGAGATTCGGTTCGAGTCTCACTGGAGCTGCACTTCAATGGTTCATTAACTTACCGAATGGCTCCATACATTCGTTCGCATCACTGACAGATCAATTCGTTGAGCAATTTGCAAGCAGCAGAAACTTAGAAAAAACTTGGCAGACGATCTCTACGAGATACAACAGAAAAAAAGGATAACCGTTACGTGCCTATGTGGGACGCTTTAATAAAGAGAAGGTGTCGATACCAAGCTACAATATGTCTACTGCAATATCGGCATTCAAAAGAGGCTTACTCCCTGATGGTGACTTATACAAAGAACTTACGAAATATCAATGCAGAACAATGGAGGACGTTTTGTCTCGTGCATGGGCGCAAATAAAATGGGAGGAAGACTCAGCTTATCGTCGTCGACACTCCCCACGGTCCGATTCTCGTGTGATAAGAAACGAAAGAACAAGTAGGGATGACAAACCTTATCAAAGGCCTCGAAGCGACAGCACCAGGAACGACAACATAAACAGTCATCGACCCTTGAGCAAAGATGATGACGTGAAACTTGTGTAGTCAACTTGGCTGGATATCAGTAACCTCTCAATTTCTCACGCACATTTAGTTGGTGTGCTGAAAGAGATGGTTGAAGCCGTAAAATGGCCTACAAAAATGAAAATACCGGATGAGAAACGAGATACCGCGAAGTGGTGTGAATTCCACAATGACCACGGTCACATGACAGAAGACTGCATAATGTTGAGGATGGAGGTAAACGAGCTGCTAAAGAAGGGTCACTTGAGAGAATACTTATCTGATAGAGCTCGAAACCGAGTAGAAGGACGAAGCAATCAAAAAGCAAGAACTAGAGTCTCCCCCGCTTCACCTCCAAAGCACGATCGAGTCATCAACGTTATTTCGGGAGGTTCAGAAATAAGCGGTATAACCCACTCAGCTGCCAAGAGAAACACTAGAGCCATAAAAAACCCTCAAAGCAAAGAAAACGTTGTGCATGTAGATACACCGGCAAGCAACATACGCTTTACAATGAGCATATCTTTGACCATCTCTAATTGTTTGGTAAAGAGAATATTAGTGGACAACGGGAGCTCTTGTAACATCATGTTCATGCAAGCATACAAAGAGCTGGGACTCGGCGAAGAAGGATTAACACGGATATCAACACCACTGATAGGATTTAGCGGCGAAGTCAAGCAGATAATAGGGGAAGTGACATTGCAGGTGTACGCGGCAGGAATCAATAAACATACAAAGTTTCTGGTTGTAGATTGTGCTTCGCTTGGTCACATGCTGACATGCCCGGAATAGATCCAGAACTCATCACGCATAATCTATAAGTCGACCCGGATCACCAACCAGTTAGACAGAAACGAAGAAAGTTTACAGCTGAGCGCGACCTGATAAAATGCTCGTTTGGCGTCAGTTCTGGCAAGTTCCTCGGTTACATTGTCACGTATCGAGGAATAGAGGCTAACCCGAAACAGATAAGAGCAATCCAAGCCATCGCTCTTCCAAAGAGCGTGAAAGAAATACAAAAGCTCACCGGAAGAATGGCCGTACTCAACAGGTTTATCTCAAGACTCTCTGACAGATCACACCCATTTTTTGCTGCACTACGCAAACCGAAACCAACAGACTTTGTGTGGGATGACAAGTGCGAAGAAGCCCTAAAAGAATTAAAACAATATCTCACACCTCCCGTACTGGCAAACCCTAAAGACGGAGAAGTGTTATTATTATATTTCGCTGTGTCCAATCATGCAGTCAGCGAAGTTCTCGTGCGAGAAGAAGGAAACAAGCAATACCCTGTGTACTACGTGAGTAAGTCTCTCTTGGATGCAGCGACTAGATACAGTCACTTGGAGAAGCTAGCACTCGCATTAGTAACAGCCGCAAGGAAGCTGCGTCCTTACTTCCAATCTCATCCAATCGTCTTATTCACCTCGTCTCCAATAAGATCAGTACTTCATAAGTGTCGGGAAGATTAGCAGAGTGGGCGGTTGAACTCATAGAATATGATGTCATGTACAGGCCGGCCACAACCATTAAATTCCAAGTGTTAGCCGATTTTATGGCTAAATTTGTGCCTAACACGATCCCAGAAGTAGCAGAGGAGGTAAAGACACTCCATGAGGGAACAAGAAACGGTGGCTGGAAACTATATGTTGACGGTTCTAGCAACATTCGTGGGACCAGTCTTGGCTTAGTTCTCACAACACCAACAGGAGAAACAACATCATGAGCTGTCAGGTGTAACTTCCGAGCTACCAACAATGAGGCAGAATATGAAGCACTTATAGCCTATGAGTGGTGAGATATCTTAACGTCACGAAGGAGCTTCTCAAAGAATTTAGCTCCTGCAAAATTCATCAAATTCCAAGAGACGAGAACAACCATGCAGATGCACTTGCTAACCTTGAATCAGCACTCGAGACTAAAGTCTCTGTCAACGTACCACTATTGGTGTTATAATGGCCAGCAACTAACAAAGATACGGAACAACCTTGTGTCGCAGTGACAAGCGAAATATCGAATTGGATGACGCCGATCCTCAATTACCTAGTCTATTGCCGATGAATCATGCCGAATGCAGAAAGATCAAGCAGCAAGCTGCACGATACGTTCTTCACCAAGGACAACACTACTGCAGGTCGTTCTCTGGCCCGTACTTGAAATGTGTCACAGCCGATGAAGGACAGACAATCTTGATGGAACTACACTTAGGAGAGTGCGAAAATCACTCCGGCGCACGAAACCTGATGTTAAGAGCCAAGAGAGCTGGTTACTACTAGCTAACAATGCACGATGACGCTGTGCGATTCGTCCATCATTGTGATAAATGCCAACGATACGCCACCGTTTCAAAACTACTGCCAGAAAATGTGAAAACCATTAGTTTGCCATGGTCATTCATGAAGTGGGGTATGGACATAGTGGGAAAACTGCCAACAGCACCTGCTCAAAAAGTTTTCCTTTTGGTAGTAACAGACTATTTTTCGAAATGGGTAGAAGCTGAAGCCTTTACCAAGTCAGAAAAAAAGAAGTCTGAAGCTTTATTTGGAAAAATGTGATTTGCAAGTTCGGTGTCCCTCACGAGATTGTCACAGACAACAGACCTCAATTTGCAAGTAACAACTTTAAAGACTTCTGCAAGGATTGGGGAATAAAATTAAGCTTCGCAACACCCAGACGCCCACACTCTAATGATCAAGCCGAAGCTTCAAACAAAACTATTTTGAAGCTGTTAAAGAAATGCCTAGAAAAGTCTAAAGGCAAATAGGTGGAAGAACTACCATGTGTTTTGTGGGCTTACCGTACAACAACCAAATCATCAACCAGTGAGACACCATACTCAATAGTATATGGGATGGATGCAGTCGTACCTTGCAAAGTTAGTGTGAAACGGCACGTACCGAACACCCTAGCGAACAAGAGAACGAAGAGCTGATGAATCTCGACCTAGATCTACAAGACGAGAAACGGGAGGCCGCAAGAATCCAAAATTGGTGTTACCAACAAGAAGTCGCACGAAGCTACAATAAACACGTAAGGACAAGAACTTTTCATGTAGGAGAATGGGTGCTAAGACCCACTTTCCAGAACACAATGGAGCAAGCCGCATGCAAGCTCGGACCAAACTAGGAAGGACCCTACAAAATCATTGAAGTGTGCAGATCAGGGGCTTACAAGCTACAAGACAAGGAAGGGAAAAACCTCTCCAACAGCTGGAATGCCTTACATCTTAAAAAGTACTACTTTTAATTGTTATTAATATTGAGTCTTTTGATTTTTGGATTTTTACTCATGTTTTTGGTACCACCATTGGCTTTGAGGTTTTTATGATTTTCTATAACTTTAAGTTATGTTTGTCCCACGTTATGCACGACTGTTTTCAACAAAATCGGTTTTAAACAAGATGCATCTTGCTCAAAGGGCATGACTCTAAAATCATAAACATGTAAAAGCGAAACACTCGCTGCAATCTAATAACATGGGTTTTTCGCCCATTTTAGCTATTGTTTTAGATGGTTTTTAATAAGGTTCTTGTGCATTTCTAATGCATAAAGGCCAATAATTAAGTTTTAGCAAAAACAAAGAGGTTTTGCAGGTTTTAAGGGAAAACGACCAAAAAGGAAAAAAAAGGACTTGGAGGACAGTTTCAGGCCATTAGAAGTTTGACATCCATTGGCGACCTTTCGGTGCATCAAATTTGGATATCTTGGTATCATTGGAAAGCTTGAAGAGTCAAGATTCGCCTCGAAGTGGAATCAGTCAATTTGGAGTTGTCAAGAAGAAGTTATGATCGTTTGAAGGCCGACCTGTTTGGCCGCGCGGCCAAGCCGTGGGTGTGCGGCCATGTGCCTTGTCAACCGCAGACTGGAAGCCGGTGTGTGCGGCCGAGTCATTTAATTTGGCCGTCTCAAAGCCCTAGAAGTGCAACTAAAAGCCTGAGTCGTTTGGCCCAAGATTATGATACGAATTAGGGTTCGTCCTAACCCTAATCCTTAGCACCTAAGGCTATAAATACCTCTTTATGCCTTAGGGTTTAGGTGTGCTCATTTGTGCCAACTTTTGCTCGTGTGCCACCCTTGGAGAAACCCTAGCCGCCGCCTTAGAGAGAAGACCGAAGCCTTGAGAGCATCCATCTGGACGTCTCTTCTTGTTCTTTACGTTTGATCTCTTTGTTTTATTGTTCTTTGCTTTACTTAGTTTATTTAGTTTGTTTAGGAGAAGACTTGCTTTTCGCCACTCGTTGTTGAAGAGTAGATCTGATACCTTGTTTACGTTTTTTTATCTATTTCATATCGCATGCCTTTGAGTTTTCCTTTGATGGTTTCGATGGGTAAAACCATCATGTCTGAGTAGTCGATTAGTTGGGTTTAGGGGGNGTTTCTTTTGCTCCTATTCGTCTTCTGACTTAAACCTAATGCTTGCTTGAGGAGTAATTAACCTTGAACTTGATCATAGAATAGCTCGCCTGCGAAAGTTGATTGTGAACTATCTTAACTAGGTCTAGAAGACCTACAAATACCACGCTTGAAGATTTACATTGTCGTGTGATCTAGTAAACTT
>OVBW01000913.1:0-17944 GCA_900406355.1 Erysimum pusillum | reverse complement strand
ATTATATGCGTACGAAATGCATCCACCATGTTTCCCCTAAATACCAAATAACTCGAAATCAAATCAAATCCAAAATCTCAAATCCTACAGCTAAAACTCCTACTTAGAAGCGATAAGAACACAACACAGAGCTGAAAATGTAGCGAAATCGAGAATTTCAACAGATCGATGGTGAAGAAAAGGAGAAGCTCTCTTACCCGACGTCATCTCGGTATGTGCGATTGATGAGTACATCGCCACGGAGATTGAGAAAGTAGATGGCGGAAGCAGCCACCGGCATCTTCGATCCACGCAGATCGAACAATCAGACGATCTGATTTTCAAGAGATTATGAGATTTGAGGTTCGACGAGATCTCGGCGACGGAGGAAGGAGGAAGACGACGACGAAGTTGAACAACTGCAAATGCGATTTTAATCTTTTATCTAAAAATAGAAAGAAAAATATTGAAATTAAGTCGTCATATTTGAATGGGCCGATGATATATATAAATGGGCCAGTCTTACTCGATTCCGGGCCGTTGCATCTTGATTTTAACCTCTCTGCAAACCTTTTGTTTGAAGCAGAGACATCGATCCATGTCTTAACTAGGTAAATCCCTTCAGTAATTAAACTGTGTTAATCATCTTACTGATATTAAGAGAAGCTGGAAAAGAAGTTACCCTTTGCCCTTGGTTTTATTATACTCTGTTTCTTGTGACCTTTGTATAGTACACCAAAACTGATTTCATGGACTCTTTGTGGAATTAAACATACAAGAAACATATTATACAAGTAATTATATATTAGAAAGGTATAGAATCCATGAGCAGAATCCTGGTTCGGATAACAAAAGTTACAGAGACCACCGAAAGGAAGAGCATCTCGGAGAGTTCAAGGTTGTAATAAAGCATATATTGAAACTGAGGCATGATACACTATGGAATGATTCATAATTATTTGCAACAGAAGAGAAGACAGAGAGTTCGCTCCAGTCAATGCAATGTTGTGTGCAAGGTCACCCTTGGAAGTGATCATTGTATCTTGATTTGTCCTTCACATTATCTGCAGAAATAATCCAATGTGATATTTATTATATAAAATTTGGATCAAAGTAATGCCCAGATAATCATTATGCTTCAATTTACCAACTTTTCTCAGTAGATATTGATATATATCTCGTGTTATTACCATCGATAAACACAACCTAAAGAAAGCATGATTCAAACTCACAAAATTAGATAAAACGATTCTCTAGTCAGCAGAAACTGTTGAATATGTTTCTGAATGATCTTGAAAAAGAAATGTGAGACATAAAGTATTATTATGTTCAGGTCATGCTTAATGCTTACCTGCTTCTCTCTGCCTCGACATCGCTTCCTCGAGGCTTTCATGCATTAAGCCAATTGTCTTCGTCGGCTTCACAAAGACGTGGAAGAGAGACTGGGTTATCATTTATCAAGTCGATTCTCTGGCGATGAACAGTCCTGAGAGAGTCGTATACCCCATTCTTTTAATTTAAACTTAGAGTTACCACTACTCATATGACACTGTATATCCACTTGATCGTAGTTCACTTCAGCTAGAGGAGCATTGTCTTCTTTTAGAGGCATGCAACAGTCTAATAAAAAAAGATGACTACCCTTCTGATATACAGAGAAGTACTCTTGTTGATAAGGGGAATCAAAGTGGTTCCCGAGTTTGCCTTTGAACCGACAGTTTACCTTCATAGATACTCCAATGGCCCCAAAGGTGGGTTTAGAGTTGAAAACAACCACAGCACAAGCCTTAAATCTGAAGAACTGTGGAGAGAGAGGGGCTTCAAGTAGAGAGATGGCCAAAGTGGTTCCAGTAGTTTTGTGAGTGAAGTATAAAGGTATTTTTTCACCAGACAAGATGAGTTTCTCGACAGAGAGTTGTTGAAAGAGAGCTTCTTGATCCAAGTTGAAGCAATTGATGAAACTGAAATCGACTTTTGGGACAACATTATCTGGATGAGAAGAGGAAGCCTCCTCGTCGTCCTCGAGGGCTGGTAAACCACTTGGATAGCCAGTCAAATCAGCTCCAGTTAATGCTCCACAATATGAAAAGTTAACCAACTCAAGATGTTTCAGTTTAGAAATGTTTAGGTAAACATATTCTAACTTACTGCATCTTTGCATCACTAGGTATTTGAGCTTAGAGAAGTTCTCAATCCACCAAGGAACCTCTTCTATTGCTGTTTCTTCTAAATAGAGCGATGTGATGTTTCTTGAAATATCAGGGAAGGTCCTCAACCGTGAGCATCCATTGAGATTGAGGCGTTCGAGAGATTCAAGGTTGATTCCAGTTGGAAGAGTCACCAGATTTGTGCATCGCGTAATTCTCAAATCCGTCAAGTTGTTGAGATTCTTAATAGAGAAGGGAAGCTCAACCATATTCGGGATATCCGTGAGCAACAACACCCTCAAAGAATCAGGCAGCGTCGTTACCATGCGTATAAGCGGCTGAACCAAAAACAATTTAGACATGTTAAACAAAATGACCTCAAAAAACAATCTACTTCCTCTGTTTCATAACGATAATTCTTTCACATTATTGCACATATTGAAACTATGTTATTTTTATTTTTGTAAAGTTAGTTAACATCCAACGCAAGATTTACTCTCGCCGTATTATATGAAAACATAGATAATATGTTAATAACCGTAATGGTATTCAAAAATAGTTCAGCTCCTAGACAAACTTAAATACATTGGGATTGAATGGTATACCACTTGTTAACGTTTTCACATTTTGAAAACGTGATTTCGCTACTTTGTACCATTCAAAATATTTAAGTTTTCACAATTTTAGAAAAAGTGATTCCGCTATATACTACTAGCGTGTTAAAAATATAACTCGAAAAAAAAAACGTGATTAATCTATTATACCTGTATTCCTTGCCGTAGTCTCTCACCCTTTATGTTTCCCACGCGAAAGTCAACTAGATTCATGAGCCACAAACGTGAACATTCCATGAGACTGAGGCGTTTGGGAGATTCGAGGTTAATGTCAGTCGGAAGAGTATCCAGATTTCTGCATGCTAACATTCCCAACTCAGTCAGATCATTGAACTTTCGTATAGAGGAAGGAAGCGCCACCCAACTCAAACAATACCCAACGTAAAGTTTCTCTAGATGGGTGGCCATTGAAAGATCTGGTATTTCTTTTAGGTTTTCAGATCCCCATAAGTTAATCTCCTTGAGACATGTAAGCATCTGTGAAAACACAGTGAAAAGTAGAAGTTACACATCAGGTGACATAATAAAGCATTCTAATCTCGCCACTAATTAATAACATAACAAATTATTCTCAAAAACATACTCGAGATCCTTCCCACAACATTCTGAGGTTGCTATCAGGTAATTGCAATCTGACCCTTTTCTCAAGCATATATCTATTTGAGAAATTTTTTAGGAAACGGAGATTATCCATCCCTTTGAATGCATTTTCATGTATATGCAATTCTTCGATCTCGTCTATATTTAATGATATGCCAATAACCTTTTTAGTACCCTGAAAATTGTAATATCAATAAGAAAGAGACGTACAATCGTTAGATTAACAGCCACATATACTGTATATAACATGTCGTTTACTAAAATAAAATGCTTTTTATCATATGAAGTTAGATCTATGATTATAGCACGAAAGAAACTTACAGTGTTATTTGCAAGTACATCGCATATATCCTGCGAATTCACAAGAAATTCCCGTTCTCCAGGCTCATTATCAGATTGCTTACGTACCATATTTTTACCTATTTGTTGTAACAAAGGGGGCATTTCCACAATATCTAGTCTTACATGTACGACTGCCTTATCAACTAGGTTTCTAAGCCAAAATTCAAAATCCATCACACTATCTGCGAGCAGTAGCTTGATGTCATTAACTTTCTCTAAATTGAAGAGACATGCGATGTGACGAAAAATCACTTGCTCTTCTTTGCCTAACTCATCATAGATGATTCTCAATACGTCCTCAATTGTCCCATCTATACCATTGTGAAACCTTAACAACATTACCTCCCAAGACTTTTTGCCCCTCCCCAGCAGAGAAGAACCCAAAACTTTAAGACCCAAGGGAAGATAACCCACATGTCTAACAGCTTCAACTGCGAGCTTCTCGAAACCTCCCGGCGGAGAGTTTTTTCTGAAAGCAGATCGACAGAAAATCTCAAGAGCGAGCTCTTCAGATAGAAGACCAACCTCATATATACAATCAATCCCATGAGCCTTTAGAAGATGCTTATTCGTTGTGTTCACAATGATTCTGCTCCCACTTCCAAACCATTGAGTTTGACCCGCCAAGGCATCTAAGACCATGGCATCATCCAAATCATCAATACATATAAGAACTTTTCTGTCCCTTAGCCTCTCTTTAATTGCACCTATATTATCTATCTTTACGTCCCTTTTCCCCAGAATTTCAGATAGGAAATTTCTTTGTAAATGCAACTTGATGTTGTAATCGTCCGGGTTGGCTTTACCATAACTTTCCTTAATTTTAGATATGAAAACCTTGTCTATGAAAATGCTACCTTGGAATTGTGTTCTGAGTTGATTAAACAGAACTCTTGCGATGGTAGTCTTACCAATCCCCGAGGAACCCCACATACCAACCATCTTCACTTCCTCAGATTCTAGTTGCAATAATACATTCATCTTTGCAATATGATCTTCCATTCCGACAAAGTCCTCAAAATCCTTCTCGGGAGCTATAAACAGTTTACCTAAAACATCATTGGCAATTTCTTCAACCATTTTTGCTTCGTTGCCCCTAACAAGGAGAAAGATAATTTCAGGAACATTTCATTCAAGATATATCTAAGGACAAAATAATGGTTCATAAAATCGTACCATGGCAAAAAATGATATCCGAGGATATTAGCTACATCGGTCAACACTTTTTGCCATTGTTTTGTCACTTGGTTTGTTCTGTTCTTACAAGTCTTCCTAAAGTTAATTCCGAACTCACCGGTTTGTTTCCTCACATGGGAAGGATCCAAACCGTAGAAAACCGGTATCACAAGTTGACCAAACTCTTCCTTGCATTTCACGATCTCCACCAACTCATCAAGACACCAACTCGAAGACGCATAGTTTTTTGAGAAGACAACCACAGCAATCCTCGAATCCTGAATCGCCTGAGTAAGTTCAGGATTGAGCGAACGGCTTCTCTCAATCTCGTTGTCTTTGAAAGCAATTATCGATTTCCGATCGAGCTCCTTGAGAAAGTAGCTGAGGAAAGTTAAGCGGACGTCTTCCCCACTGAAGCTTGGGAAAACATCATAACGCCGATTACTAGACGAAGAAGCCATAGAGAGATAGAGAATGAGAGAGACAGAGAGAGAGAGAGATATTGGTGCAAATAGTTTCTCCGAGTTTTCTAATGCAAGTTGACGGAAGTTTCCTATTAAATCGTCAATTCAATTCTTTTAAACTTTCTGATTTATTTATTTGACCGGAAGGGTTTGCCTAGGGGCCACTCTCTAATCGTCAACTGTTTGAATAAATTAATTTTATTTGGTTTTACTTTTCTCTCTTTTTTTGTGTG
Organism: Erysimum pusillum; assembly: GCA_900406355.1. NCBI lineage: Eukaryota > Viridiplantae > Streptophyta > Magnoliopsida > Brassicales > Brassicaceae > Erysimum > Erysimum pusillum. The sequence continues at coordinate 12,389 of OVBW01000913.1, read as the reverse complement.
TCATTATAAGCAACATGAAAGCAACGATGATCAAAGGCAATTTACAGTATCCATCTCCTACCTCTGCAAACTTAGCAGATCTCATTTACATGGGCATGGAGAGAATTACGCTGTCACAATTGATGTGGAAGTAAAATAGTAAAATGTTCATAATATTTTTTAGTTACCTGAAAACATGTGTCAAATTGGGGAGACAGGGAAGTATATCTACCAACCCTCCTTTTGTATAATATGTTGATCCGATCCCTTAGAACTATTCATTCCGTATTCATATCTCTAAACAAAATGACGTCATGTGTTCCTGTAATCCTGTTCGTAGTTTCTTAAGTAGTTCTTCACGTAATCTGCCAAAAAAAAAGAAAGAAACAACAAATCCAGTGGGCTATTAAAAAAAAAAAAAAAAAAAAAGAGTATCTATTAGGACCAGGAGCAAAAACATGTTCACTGAGATAAGCATGCATTATCATATCTTGCGATGTATTTAAAATAAGAGACTATAGTTAGTACAAGTATGGTTGCAAGTGTGTAAGTAGTCAAACTACTATATGTATTAGTGTATGTTTGTTGTGTTGTGTATAATCATCCAATGTCATTAATGTAGACAATTAAAGATATATCTCTTCTCTCTTAAAGTCGTTTATGTTTTGTGAAGAGGAACAAAATAAGAACAAGAGCTAGATGGTGGTGTTCAGGTTAGTCTTCTGATTGATTATATGGTTGATTTTAGTGTGTTGTATATGGTTGATTTTAGTGTGTTGTAGTTTAGGGTTGGATTCAAATTCATGAGGATACTTGAATTGATAGTTCATGAGCTATGGTTGTTAAGCTTTACGAAGAGGTGTAATGTGGTACCACATAGTGGAATTTCGTGCTTGTTCTGTAGCAGGATTGTTAATTCTTGTCTTTGGAAACTTCCGTGGACTTGCATTTTAGTTTTGGAATTGACGAATGACGATTAAGTCAACAAATTAATAGGAAACTTCCGTCAACTTGCATTTTAGAAAACGCGGGGAAACTATTTGCATCAATCTGTCTCTTTCTCTCTCGCTGGCTTCTTCCGTTCTTCGTCTTCTTCTAGTAATTTATTCAAACAATTGACGATTCAAATTCTCTCCCTCTCTCTCTGATTAATTTATTCAAACCATTGACGATTCAAAATCTCTCTCTCTTTCACTCTCTCTGTATGGCTTCTTCGTTTTCTACTCGCAATTGGCGTTATGATGTTTTCCCAAGCTTCAGTGGGGAAGACGTCCGCGTAACTTTCCTCAGCCACTTTCTCAAGGAGTTAGATCGGAAAATGATAACTGCTTTCAAAGACAACGAGATTGAGAAAAGCCGTTCGCTTCAATCCCGAGCTTAATCAGGCGATTCAGGATTCGAAGATCGCTGTGGTTGTCTTCTCAAAAAACTACGCCTCTTCAAGCTGGTGCCTTAACGAGCTGCTGGAGATCGTGAAATGCAAGAAAGAGTTTGGTCAACTTGTGATACCGGTTTTCTACGGTTTGGATCCTTCCCATGTGAGGAAACAAACCGGAGACTTTGGGAAGATCTTTGAAGAGACATGCCACAACATTAGCATTGCTACTAACAACAGTAAACAATTACGATGTAGACATTGCTGATTCGCATATAAACAAAGGAGCAGCCACCAATCTGACGCACAGGACAATTCCCTAACTCTTTCGTCTGCATTATATGCGTACGAAATGCATCCACCATGTTTCCCCTAAATACCAAATAAATTCGAAATCAAATCAAATCCAAAATCTCAAATCCTACAACTAAACTCCCTACTTAGAAGCGATAAGAACACAACACAGAGCTGAAAATGTAGCGAAATCGAGAATTTTAACAGATCGATGGTGAAGAAAAGGAGAAGCTCTCTTACCCGACGTCATCTCGGTATGTGCGATTGATGAGTACATCGCCACGGAGATTGAGAAAGTAGATGGCGGAAGCAGCCACCGGCATCTTCGATCCACGCAGATCGAATGATCAGACGATCTGATTTTGAAGAGATTTGGAGATTTGAGGTTCGACGAGATCTCGGCGACGGAGGAAGGAGGAAGACGACGACGAAGTTGAACAACTGCAAATGCGATTTTAATCTTTTATCTAAAAATAGAAAGAAAAATATTGAAAATTTAGTCGTCATTTTAAATGGGCCGAGAATATATAAATGGGCCAGTCTTACTCGATTCCGGGCCGTTACATCTTAATAATTTTATTTCGTTTTTAACGTCAATTGCTTTTTCTTTTCTCCCACAAATGAGTCTCATGCCCATGTATTATATGAGGTCTGCTAAGTTTGCAGATGGAGACTTGACTTTGAGTGAAGATTTCATCTGATTTTCTTCTCATAATTTCAATCTTCAAAATCTTTGTCTTTCTGAAAATTAAATTCCTCCATAAGATACTTTTAAATTGCCTTGATCATCTTTTGCTTTCATGTTGCTTATAATAACACAAAAAATTGACGATTAGAGATTGGCCCTTGGTCCCTTGGGATACCGTTCCGGTCAAATAAATAATTCAGAAAGTTTAAAAGAATTGACCATATAGCTAGGAAACTTCCGTCAACTTGCATTAGAAAACTCGGAGAAACTTTTTGCACCATTATCTCTCTCTCTCCCTCTCTCTCTGTCTCTCTGGCTCTCTGTATGGCTTCTTCGTCTTCTTCTAGTAATCGGCGTTATGATGTTTTCCCAAGCTTCAGTGGGGAAGACGTCCGCTTAACTTTCCTCAGCTACTTTCTCAAGGAGCTTGATCGGAAATCAATAATTGCTTTCAGAGACAACGAGATTGAGAGAGGCCATTCGCTCAATCCCGAGCTTACTCAGGCGATTCAGGATTCGAAGATCGCTGTGGTTGTGTTCTCGAAAAACTACGCGTCTTCGAGTTGGTGTCTTGATGAGTTGGTGGAGATCGTGAAATGCAAGGAAGAGTTTGGTCAACTTGTGATACCGGTTTTCTACGGTTTGGATCCTTCCCATGTGAGGAAACAAACCGGTGAGTTCGGAAAGAACTTTAGGAAGACTTGCAAGAACAGAACAAACGAAGTGACAAAACAATGGCAAAAAGTGTTGACCGATGTAGCTAATATCCTCGGATATCATTTTTTGCCATGGTACGATTTTATGAACCATTATTTTGTGCTTAGATATATCATCTTGAATGAATGTTGTTTCATGTTTCTGAAATTATCTTTCTCCTTGTTAGGGGCAACGAAGCAAAAATGGTTGAAGAAATTGCCAATGATGTTTTGGGTAAACTGCTTAAAGCTCCTGAGAATGATTTTGAGGACTTTGTCGGAATGGAAGATCATATTGCAAAGATGAATGTATTATTGCAACTAGAATCTAAGGAAGTGAAGATGGTTGGTATATGGGGTGCCTCGGGGATTGGTAAGACTACCATCACAAGAGTTCTGTTTAATCAACTCAGAACACACTTCCAAGGTAGTGTTTTCATAGGGAGGGCTTTCATATCTGAAATTAAGGAAATTTATGGTAAAGCCAACCCGGACGATTACAACATCAAGTTGCATTTACAAAGAAGTTTCCTATCTGCAATTCTGGGGAAAAGTGACTTAAAGATAGATAATCTAGGTGCAATTAAAGAGAGGCTAAGGAACCGAAAAGTTCTTATATGTATTGATGATTTGGATGATGCCATGGTCTTAGATGCCTTGGCGGGTCAAACTCAATGGTTTGGAAGTGGGAGCAGAATCATTGTGAATACAACTAATAAGCATCTTTTAGAGGCTCATAACATCCATTGTATATATGAGGTTGCTCTCCCATCTGAAGAGCTTGCTCTTAAGATTTTCTGTCAATCTACTTTCAGAAAAAACTCTCCGCCTGAAGGTTTCGAGGAGCTCGCAGTTGAAGCTGTTAGACATGCGGGTTATCTTCCCTTGGGTCTTAAAGTTTTGGGTTCTTCTCTGCTGGGGAGGGACACTAAGTATTGGAAGATAATGTTGCCAAAATATCAGAATAACCTAGATGGGAACATTGAGAACGTTCTGAGAATCAGCTATGATGCGTTAGGCAAAGAAGAGCAAGTGATTTTTCGTCACATCGCATGTCTCTTCAATTTAGAGAAAGTTAATGACATCAAGCTGCTGCTCGCAGATAGTGTGTTGGATTTTGAATTTTGGCTTCAACACCTAGTTGATAAGTCACTCGTATCTGTAAGACTGGATATTGTGGAAATGCACTCTTTGTTACAACAAATGGGTAAAGATATGGTATCTAAGCAATCGAAAACTGAGCCTGGAGAACAGGAATTTCTTGTGAATGCGAAGGATATATGCGATGTACTTGAAAATAACACTGTAAGTTTTTCCGTGCTCTAATCATAGATCGAAGTTCATAAGATAAATTGCATGTCATTTTAGTAAATGATATGTTGTATATATGTGGCTGTTAGTCTAACAATTATCTCTTTCTTATTGATATTACAATTTTCAGGGTACTAAAAAGGTTATAGGAATATCATTAAATATAGATGAGATCGAAGAGTTGCATATACATGAAAATGCCTTCAAAGAGATGGATAATCTCCGTTTCCTAAAATTTTTCTCAAATAAATATAAGCTTGAGAAAAGGGTCAGACTGCACTTATCTGATAGCTTCGACCATTTGCCCCCTAAACTCAAATTATTGTATTGGGATGGATATCCAATGAAACGTATGCCTTCTAACTTTAATCCTTCACGCCTCGTCAAGCTGAAAATGGAGAATAGCAACCTCAGAATGTTGTGGGAAGGATCTCGGGTATGTTTTGAGAATAATTGTTATGTTATTAGAATGCTTTATTATGTCACCTGATGTGTAACTTCTACTTTTCACTGTGTTTTCTGTTGAGTACAGATGCTTACATGTCTCAAGGAGATTAACTTATGGGGATCTGAAAACCTAAGAGAAATACCAGATCTTTCAATGGCCACATCTAGAGAAACTTTACGTTGGGCATTGTTTGAGTTGGGTGGCGCTTCCTTCCTCTATACGAAAGTTCAATGAACTGACTGATGAGTTGGGAATGTTGGAATGCAGAAATCTGGATACTCTTCCGACTTACATTAACCTCGAATCTCCCAAAGGACCCAAACGCCTCAGTATCATGGGAAACATAAGGGGTGAGAGACTACGGCAAGGAATGCAGGTATGTCGTTCAAAGATTAATTTTTTTGTCAACCTCTTTTACTAAAGTTGAGTTTGATAAGTATTGTATTTAAGTTTGTTTAGGAGCTGAACTATTTTTTCAAAACTGTTATGGTTATTAACATATTATCTATGTATTCATATAGTATGGTGAGAGTAAATCTTGCGTTGGATGATAGCTAGCAATATTTTCAAATCATATGAAATGGATAATCTTTCGGGTCACCAGATCAATGCATTCCAACGGCAGGGTCAACTGGTTTTAAATTTATTAACTAAAATTGACATATAATTTCAATATGTGCAATAATGTGAAAGAATTATCGTTATGAAACAGAGGAAGTAGATTTACTGGAGGAAAGAGGAATTCATTTGAGATCATTTTGTTTAACATGTCTTAATTGTTTTAGGTTCAGCCGCTTATACGCATGGTAGCGACGCTGCCTGATTCTTTGACGGTGTTGTTGCTAACGGATATCCCGAATATGGTTGAGCTTCCCTTCTCTATTAAGAATCTCAACAAATTGACGGATTTGAGAATTACGCGATGCAAAAGTCTGGTGACTCTTCCAACTGGAATCAACCTTGAATCTCTGGAACGTCTCAATCTCAATGGATGCTCACGGTTGACGACCTTCCCTGATATTTCAAGAAACATCTCATCGCTCTATTTAGAAGAAACAGCTATAGAAGTGGTTCCTCGGTGGATTGAGAACTTCTCTAAGCTCAAATACCTAGTGATGCAAAGATGCAGTAAGTTAGAATATGTACACCTAAACATTTCTAAACTGAAACATCTCGAGTGGGTTAACTTTTCATATTGCGGGGCATTAGCTGGAGCTGATTTGACTGGCTATCCAAATGGTTTGTCAATCGAAGAAGACGATGCTGGCACCAAGTTACCAGCCCTCGAGGAGGCTTCCTCTTCTTATCCAGATAATGTTGTCCCAAAAGTCGATTTCAGTTTCATCAATTGCTTCANGAAGACGATGCTGGCACCAAGTTACCAGTCCTCGAGGAGGCTTCCTCTTCTGATCATCCAGATAATGTTGTCCCAAAAGTCGATTTCAGTTTCATCAATTGCTTCAACTTGGATCAAGAAGTTCTCTTTCAACAACTCTCTCTCGAGAAACTCGTCTTGTCTGGTAAAGAACTACCTTTATACTTCACTCACCAAACTACTGGAACCTCTTTGGCCATCTCTCTACTTGAAGCCCCTCTCTCTCCACCGTTCTTTAGATTTAAGGCTTGTGCTGTGGTTGTTTTCAACTCTAAACCCACCTTTGGGGCCATTGGAGTATCTATGAAGGTAACCTGTCGGTTCAAAGGCAAACTCGGGAACCACTTTGATTACCCTTTTGAACAAGAGTACTTCTCCTTATATCAGAAGGGTAGTCATCTCTTCTTATTAGACTGTTGCATGCCTCTAAAAGAAGACGATGCTCTTCTAGCTGAAGTGAACTACGATCAAGTGGATATACATTGTCATATGAGTAGTGGTAACTCTAAGTTTAAATTAAAAGAATGGGGTATACGACTCTCTCAGGACGGTTCATCACCGAAGAACCGACTTGATAATCCAGTCTCTCTTCCACGTCTTTGTGAAGCCATGAAGACAATTGGTGTTAATGAGTGAAAGCCAAGAGGAAGCGATGTTGAGGCACAGAGAAGCAGGAAGCAAATGCAGGTAACTTAATAATACTCTATGTCTCACATTTCTTTTTCAAGATCAATCAGAAACTATTTTATTGGTTCTAATGACTACTTTTGTTGAGCATGAACGAACTTATGGATGTCACTTATTAGTTCCAAGATTAAGTGAAATATGTCCTTTGTTTCTGGCTAGAGAATCTGTTTTGATCTAATTTTGTGAGTTTGAATCATGCTTTCTTTAGGTTGTGGTTATCGATAGTATAGTAACTAGATATATATCAATATTTACTGAGAAATTTGTATAGTTACTTGTTATGTATGTAACCATAATTGCTTGAATACATGGAATATTAAGAGAGTAAAATGAAGCATAATGATTATGTAGTCATAACTTTGATCCAATTTTTATATAACAAATATCACATTGGATTATTTCTGCAGATAACGTGAAGGACAAATCAAGATACAAGGATCACTTCCTAGGCTGACCTTGCACACAGCATTGCATTGACTGGAGCGAACTCGCTGCCTTCTCTTATGTTGCAAATTATTATGAATCATTCATTCCACAGTGTATATTGCCTCAGTTTCATTATAATATGCTTTATTACAACCTTGAACTCTCCGAGTGATCGAGTTTCTGTAACTTTTGTTATCCGAACCAGGATTCCGTTCATGGATTTTATACCTTTCTAAAAATATGATTACTTGTATAATCTGTTTCTTGTATGTTTAATTCCACAAAGATTCCATAAAATCAGTTTTGGTAAACTGTACAAAGGTCACAAGAAACAGAGTATAATAAAACAAAAGGCATGGGTAACTTCTTGCACCCGCTTCTATTAATATCAGTAGGATGTTCAACACAATTGAGATGAGATGACCTGCTTTTTTAGTGTTTAAAAGTAGGTGAGATCTGTATAATTGCACAGCTTTATGAATTAGACAAACTTTGATTACATTAGTCATCTCATCTCAAATTGCTTTGTGTTTAATGTTTTTCAAAAATTGGTTAACACACTAATAAAAGTTCTTAATTTTCAATTAACAAGGAACTTAAAGTTTTAAACTTTATCCAATGCTCTTTGATGTGTAAATGATCGTAAAAGTGATTTTTTTCCATGAAAAAATAATAATGTGGAACTTTTACTTATTTATATAAACCGCGCCGTTAAATAATGAAAACAATGGTAAAGCAAGAAGAAGAAGATCTTGCTCGGATCCGTCTTTGATCCATTTTTATTATAATTTTTTGCAGAAGAAGAAGATTAACAGTGTACGAGAGAGAGATAAAGGACAAAGATTTCTGGGTTTTAACAACAACAGGAAACGAATATTGTTGGATTGAGTCGCGATCGGAGAAAGTAGAAATCAGGAGAAAAGGGGATATTCGAAACCCTAATTTTTGGGAGAAAGCATCGAATTTGAGAAAAGTTGTAAAATTTAGGGCTTTAGATCGAATTTGATTTGTGGGGGTTAATGGGTTTTTTGAAGAAGTTAACGGGGATTCTTGGGTTTGGGCATAACGATAGTGGTGGACATGGAGCTGTAAGAGATGAAGATGGTGATGGTGGAGAGAATAGTGGAACAGTTTCTGGTGACGGAGATAAACGTAGGGAAGATAATCAGCCGAGGTTCCGTGAAACTGGACTTCCAAGGAGAGGTTTTGGTGTACCGGTTCAAGTTGCTGTTGAACGGTCTAATCCTGGTCCTATTCTTCAGCCTTGTGCTGCTTTAGATGGTGGTGTTCAGGTTAGTTTTCCTTTTGATTGATGATATGGTTGATTTTAGTGTGTTGTAGTTTAGGGATTGATCAAATTCGTGAGGATATTTGAATTGATAGTTAATGAGTTATGGTTGTTAAGCTTTATGAAGAGGTGTAATGTGGTGTTATATTCTGCAGTTTCATGCTTGTTCTGTAGCTGGATTGTTGATTCATGTCTTTGGTTTGAATCACATTAAGTTGGTGGATAAATTGGGTTGTGAGTTTGTGAAATTTCAGTTGTTTTTGTGCTTACACTCATATTCTTAGTTTAACATTGATGAATGTTGATGAGATCCTAACCAAACCGTACACTGCTGCAAATCCTTTTAGCTATGGTATAAGTACATTTTCATCAAAATAAAAGGTAGTGGCTATTTCCTCGAAGGTAACTTTTTTTTTTTTGGTGGGACCTCGAAGGTAACTTTGAATTTGCCCAAATCTACTTAAAAGTGTGGGGCCATGGCATGCAAAATTCCCATAAGTAAATCATAAAGTTTAAAAGAATTGACTATTAATAGGAAATTTCCATCAACTTGCATTAGAAAACTCGGAGAAACTATTTGTATAAATCTCTCTCTCTCTCTCTCTCTCTCACTATCTATGGCTTCTTCATCTTCTTCTAGTAATTGGCGTTATGATGTTTTCCCAAGCTTCAGTGGGGAAGACGTCCGCGTAACTTTCCTCAGTCACTTTCTCAAGGAGCTAGATCGGAAAGCAATAACTGCTTTCAGAGACAACGAGATTGAGAGAAGCCGATCGCTCGATCCCGAGCTAAAACAGGCGATTAGGGATTCAAGGATTGCGGTGGTCGTGTTCTCGAAAAACTACGCCTCTTCAAGTTGGTGCCTTAACGAGCTGCTGGAGATCGTGAAATGCAAGGAAGAGCTTGGTCAACTTGTGATACCGGTTTTCTACGGTTTGGATCCTTCCCATGTGAGGAAACAAATCGGAGACTTTGGAAGGATCTTTGAAGAGACATGCTACAACAAAACAGAGGACGTGAAAAGTCAATGGCAGAAAGCTTTGACCGATGTTGCTAATATCCTCGGATTTCATTCTGTGACATGGTACGATTTTATGAACCATTATTTTGTGCTTAGATATATCTTCAATGAATGTTGTTTCATGTTTCTGAAATTATCTTTCTCCTTGTTAGGGGCAACGAAGCAGAAATGGTTGAAACAATTGCCAATGATGTTTTGGGTAAACTGCTTACAGCTCCGGAAAGTGATTTTTTTGAGGACTTTGTCGGAATGGAAGATCATATTGCAAAGATGAGTGTCTTATTGCAACTAGAGTCTAAGGAAGTGAAGATGGTTGGTATATGGGGTGCCTCGGGGATTGGAAAGACTGCCATAGCAAGAGTTCTGTTTAATCGACTCCATCCACACTTCCAAGGTAGAGTTTACATAGACAAGGTTTTCATATCTGAAATTAAGGGAAGTTATGGTAAAGCCAACCCGGACGATTACAACATCAAGTTGCATTTACAAAGAAATTTCCTATCTAAAATTCTGGGGAAAAGTGACTTAAAGATAGATCATCTAGGTGCAATTAAAGAGAGGCTAAGGAACCTAAAAGTTCTTATATGTATTGATGATTTGGATGATGCCATGGTCTTAGATGCCTTGGTGGGTGAAACTCAATGGTTTGGAAGTGGGAGCAGAATCATTGTGAATACAACTAATAAACATCTTTTAAAGGCTCATGGGATTGATTGTATACATGAGGTTGGTCTCCCATCTGAAGAGCTCGCTCTTGAGATTTTCTGTCGATCTACTTTCAGAAAAAACTCTCCGCCTGAAGGTTTGGAGGAGCTCGCAGTTGAAGCTGTTAGACGTGCGGGTTATCTTCCCTTGGGTCTTCAAGTTATTGGTTCTTCTCTACGGGGGAGGGACAAAGAGTATTGGAAGATAATGTTTTCAATACCTAGATGGGATAATTGAGGAGACACTGAGAATCAGCTATGATAATGGGATACTAGACGATGAAGAGGGAGTGATTTTTTGTCTCATCGCATGTCTCTTCAATTTAGAGAAAGTTACTGACATCGAGCTGCTGCTCGCAGATAGTGGGTTAAATGTTAAATTTTGCCTTAGAAACTTAGTTGATAAGGCAATGTTACATATAAGATCTGGTATTGTGGATATGTCCCCTTTGATGCAACAAGTGGGTCAAGATATGGTACGTAAGCAATCTAACAATAAGCCTGGAGAAAGGAAATTTCTTGTGAATTCGAAGGATATACGCGATGTACTTGAAAATAACACTGTAAGTTTGTTTCGTGCTCTAATCATAGATCTAACTTCATAAGATAAAAGCATGTCATTTTAGTAAACGATATGTTGTATATATGTGGCTGCTAATCTAACGATTGTCTCTTTCTTATTGATATTACAATTTTCAGGGTACTGAAAATGTTATAGGCATATCATTAAATATAGATGAGATCGACGAGTTGCATATACATGAAAATGCCTTCAAAAGGATGGATAATCTCCGTTTCCTAAAATTTTTCTCAAATAGATATATGCTTGAGAAAAGGGTCAGATTGCACTTACCTGATAGCTTCGACCATTTGCCCCCTAAACTCAAATTATTGTATTGGGATGGATATCCAATGAAACGTATGCCTTCTAACTTCCATCCTGAACACCTCGTCAAGCTGAAAATGGAGAATAGCAACCTCAGAATGTTGTGGGAAGGATCTCGGGTATGTTTTGAGAATATTTGTTATGTTAATTAATAGTGGCGAGATTATAATGCTTTATTATGTCACATGATGTGTAACTTCTACTTTTCACTGTGTTTTCTGTTGAGTACAGATGCTTACATGTCTCAAGGAGATTAACTTATGGGGATCTGAAAACCTAAAAGAAATCCCAGATCTTTCAATGGCCACCAATCTAGAGAAACTTTACGTTGGGCATTGTTTGAGTTGGGTGGCGCTTCCTTTCTCTATACGAAAGTTCAATGAACTGACTGAGTTGGGAATGTTAGCATGCAGAAATCTGGATACTACTCTTCCGACTGACATTAACCTCGAATCTCCCAAACGCCTCAGTCTCATGGAATGTTCACATTTGTGGGTCAGGAATGTAGTTGAGAGACTAGGGCAAGGAATGCAGGTATGTAGTTCAAAAATTAACGTTTTCTCAACCTCTTTTACTAACACCGTCATAAGAAATTAAAGTTGAGTTTGATAAGTATTGTATTAATTTTGTTTAGGAGTTGAACTATTTTTTTTCAATACCATTATGGTTATTAACATATTATCTATGTTTTCATATAGAATGGCGAGAGTAAATCCTGCGTTGGATGTTAGCTAGCAATATTTTTAAATCCAATTCAATGGGTTTTAAATTTACTTATGAAAAATAATGTGAAAGAATTATCTTATGAAACAAAGTAAGAAGATTGTTTTTTGAGGTCATTTTGTTTAACATGTCTAAATTGTTTTGGTTCAGCCGTTTATACGCAAGGTAACGGCGCTGCCTGATTCTTTGACGGTGTTGCTTCTCACGGATATCCCGAGTATGGTTGAGCTTCCCTTCTCTATTAAGAATCTCAACAAATTGACGGATTTGAGAATTACGCGATGCACAAATCTGGTGACTCTTCCAACTGGAATCAACCTTGAATCTCTCGAACGCCTCAATCTCAATGGATGCTCACTGTTGAGGACCTTCCCCGATATTTCAAGAAACATCACATCGCTCTATTTAGAAGAAACATCAATAGAAGTGGTTCCTCGATGGATTGAGAACTTCTCAAAGCTCAAATACCTAGTGATGCAAAGATGCAGT
>OVBW01000912.1:3903-14346 GCA_900406355.1 Erysimum pusillum | reverse complement strand
TAATGGCAAACAAAACAGGGTACTTAAGATGTAACATGTTTGACAAATAGTTAGACTGTTTTTCATACAGATAATAGTTTAATTTAGTTTTGGATCATCGTAATTTATGAGAACTCCCATCATAACTTTAATTGAAGACCAATTTTTTTATTTGGTTTTAATGTTAAATAACTGAAGACCAAGTTCATACTTCGTAAACTTGTTAGTGGCAACCCTTTTTCGTAGAGTTATCATATTTGATAGAGATTTATTGGCTGGATTTTTAATATACTTATGCTGCAGACTATTTGATGTATTAGAAACGCTATCTTTTATTATAATACTGNTTAGAAACGCTATCTTTTATTATAATATTGAAGAATACATTTTTACTTTAATTCGAATCCGAATAAAATTTTGAAAGTTATTAATTTATGAAATAACACCATTTAAAAGCAGATTTATCCAACAGTATATGCCCTTTTCACTACGAAGAACGAATGGCTATACGTAGCATACATAAATCTACAATATAAGTTCTTTCTCGTATACATAACTACGTCGATAAAAATATATGTAAATGAATCTACAATATAAATTTGTCATCACATATATAAATAAGTATGACATCAAGGCAATTGGTTATACTTGAATCAATGTACGCATGCACAAACATTAATTCAAGAATCGTTGGAGACAAAGCTGAGGAAAACTCACTAAAGGGTTTGTACGAGAGCAATATACCTCGGATTGAGACCAATTTATTAGACTCATCGCTATATCAACACTCTTTAATGCTTTTGAGATATTTTGAGATTGGTTTGAAATTAGTTTGATAATTTGTATGGTTTGGAATTGCTCTTATAATTTACTGTAAACCACTATTATATATATATATATACATCCACGTATAAAATCTTTAAACTTTTGTGTTTTACTAATGCTCCCGAGAAAACAATGTTTAGAATCTTTGTCATAAAACTATCTCAAATTGGAAATTTGCCAATCAATTTATTAAATTTTTCTCAAGATGATGAGGTAACAAGAGTTTTAGTGTTCACTAAGGCCATGAGTGGTAACAAATAACGCACTTAAAACCGCACCGCAACAGTGCTGTAACAGTGTCAAAATATCTATGTATCTATGTATTTTCGTTACTATTTGAACCGCACCGCACTTCTCCCGCACCGCAAAACGCAGTCACCATTCGGAGCCTAAGTTTCAAAACTCTTACATCAAATAAATGCTCAATTTATTTTAAAATATATATATATATTTGGTAGGATTAACCTAAATTCTTTTTACTTGATACGATAAGGCATATAAATAGATAAGTGATGTCAAGATTGTAGCAATAAATAACAATACAGATTTCTGTTGTAAACGGCTCCATGCAATGCAAGGCTGCTCGGCACGCACATGACTTGCATAGGGAATTGCTCGCAGGTTTTAATGTCGCAAGAAGACGAATTCAATTCCATGCATGTGCTCACTAGATATCATCCATTCGTAGAANTTTTAATGTCGCAAGAAGACGAATTCAATTCCATGCATGTGCTCACTAGATAGATATCATCCATTCGTAGAATNCATTCGTAGAATTATACCGCCTTCATGTTAAGTAATACTCTGGAATTTTTACATTTAATGAAAAATTAAATGCCATAAAATATCTAAAATGTTTTTTGTTGTTTTTCTTGACGTCCTTTTTTATTTAGTTATTTTATTAAGCTCTAAGATTAACTCAGATTGATTTCAGTATTTTACATAGAAAATACTGAAAAATATAGATGAATATATATGTAAAAGTGAACTTTTTTCAAAAGAAAAGGTATGTTTGGTGATAATACTCATTTCACAAAATTGATAAATAAAGATTTGACACGTGGGAGCATTATGAATAGAAAAATGTAGACACGAAGTATAAAAACGGACGGTGCAAGAGCTTCGTGTTATATGCTATTAAACTCTATTATATTTTTTTTGTCCGTTTAGACTATTTGTGACATCCTATCAGACGTAATTCTAGTTAAGTTAAGCAGCCAAAGTCCCAACTTGGCACTTTCAAGAAGCCAACTGAGTCTCTCTCTCTCTCGGTTTCTATAAAAAGCCGCCGGGTAACACATTCAATCGACGAGAGACGTGAATGAAGCAAAAACAATTCTATTAAAAAAACAAAAGAAAAAAAAAATTTCAGCTTTTTTAATATTACTGCACGAAAAGAGAACGTCTCCAGGAAAGAGAGAGAAAGAAACATACTCCTGTCGTTTCGTTAAGGTCAAGGTGTCGCTTTGGTCTCTCTCTTTCTCTTTGGAACAGTAGAGAAATATGGGTAAAGAAGAGGAGAAAGAGAGCGGGAAGAAGAAGATGAAGTGTTTTAGAAGCGTAAGATCGATATTCATGCACGCGGACGGCGTAGATTGGTTGCTGATGGGATTAGGGTTAATCGGAGCCGTCGGTGATGGCTTCACAACTCCTCTTGTTCTTTTCATAACAAGCAAGCTCATGAACAATCTTGGTGGTTCTTCTTTCAACAATGAAACCTTCATGCAAAGCATCTCCAAGGTCCTCTCTCTCTTTCTTCTTTACTATAATTTTAACTTCTTAGTTCTCTGATTTGATCTTAATTGAGTTGGTCAAGTTAATCTCTTGGATGCTATATTTTCCAGAATCCGTTGACATGTTGTGAGAAAACAATAATTACAAACATATAATAATTGACTTTAATCTAAGACACATTAACTTTTATATATTCAAGAGGCAAGTGGAAATAGCACTGATGTTTATTTTTTTGTGTAATCAACAGAATTCTGCAGCTTTGCTATATGTGGCTTGTGGATCTTGGGTTGTGTGTTTCCTTGGTAAGCCTTTCTAATAATGTTAACCTTTCCTTTTCTAAGTAGTTGACTAGCACTAATTTAAAATTAACGAATCTTTATTTAAAATCTGTGAGTGGGAATAATAAATTTTTAATATATATATTTTTTTTTTAAAACAGAAGGATATTGTTGGACAAGAACAGGGGAGAGACAAACAGCAAGAATGAGAGAAAAGTACTTAAGAGCAGTGTTAAGACAAGATGTGGGTTACTTTGATCTTCATGTCGCAAGCACTTCTGATGTTATCACAAGTGTCTCTAGTGACAGCTTCCTCATCCAAGACGTCCTTAGTGAAAAGGTCGCTTTCAATTTTTAGTTATATTTCATAATCTTTATCGTGATTTTCTTGTGTTTCTAAACTGGGTTTCGAATTTGGTGCAGTTACCGAATTTTTTGATGAGCGCATCAATGTTTGTTGGAAGCTACATAGTCGGATTTATCTTGCTATGGAGACTAGCCATAGTTGGCTTACCTTTCATTGTCCTCTTAGTGATCCCCGGCCTTATGTACGGACGAGCCCTCATTGGCATTTCGAGGAAGATACGCGAAGAGTACAATGAGGCTGGTTTCGTAGCTGAGCAGGCGCTTTCTTCGGTGCGAACAGTCTATGCGTTTTCTGGAGAGAGGAAGACGATATCCAAGTTCTCAACCGCGCTTCAAGGGTCACTGAAGCTAGGGATTAGACAAGGGCTTGCTAAGGGAATCACCATTGGAAGCAATGGAATCACTTTTGCCATGTGGGGGTTCATGTCTTGGTATGGAAGCCGAATGGTCATGTATAATGGTGCTGAAGGTGGTACCGTCTTTGCAGTTGCTGCCTCTATTGCCATCGGTGGCGTGTAAGTATATATAACCGGCGCTTTGTGTGAACATTACAAATTCGGATTTCATGATACAATAACGATATGCAAAATGGTTTTAATAACTAAAATATTAGTATCATATATACAAAATGTCATAGAACTATTTTCAACCTATATGTTGGTTTTAATATGCAAGGCCCTTTCATAACGCTAATAGAGCTTTATTCTTGAGGCCACATAACTGAAATTTTTTTAAAACATGTTTATATTTTATTGATATATATATATATATATATATTCATCTTTTTCCATAGTGGAACATTTATTGATATTCATCTTTTTAATTCCTTTTAAAACATGTTTATATCATCAATTAAGAATATTTGTATAATTTACTTTTTGATATGCTTTTTTGGATGTTATGGGAATATGGGTAATTTAGTTTAACTCAACATGTTTATATATAAATCTTTTGGTGATATTTTTAAAGAATAGTTAGTATTATTATTTATAAGATATTTTTAAACCGTTTTATGATCTTGATCTTTGGTATCTTTGTTATTGCTTCAGGTCACTTGGTAGTGGTTTGTCTAATCTCAAGTACTTCTTTGAGGCGTCTTCAGCTGGGGACCGAATCATGGAAGTGATAAACAGAGTTCCCAAGATTGATTCGGACAATCCTGATGGCCACAAGTTGGAGAAAATTAGAGGAGAAGTCGAGTTCAAGAACGTTAAGTTTGTGTATCCATCAAGACTTGAAACACCAATCTTTGATGATTTTTGTCTGAGAGTTCCTTCCGGGAAAACGGTTGCTTTGGTGGGAGGAAGTGGGTCGGGAAAATCAACCGTGATATCGCTTTTGCAGAGGTTTTATGACCCGGTTGGAGGAGAGATTCTCATAGATGGTGTATCCATTGATAAGCTACAAGTGAAGTGGTTGAGGTCACAAATGGGTCTAGTTAGCCAAGAGCCGGCACTTTTCGCTACATCGATAAAGGAGAATATATTATTTGGTAAAGAAGACGCATCTATGGATGATGTTGTGGAAGCTGCTAAAGCCTCAAATGCTCATAATTTCATATCTCAACTACCTCATGGCTATGATACTCAGGTTAGATTTTAATTTTCAAACATATTCTTGATTACATAGTCTCATTTTTGGAGGTTAAATTTAAGTGTTTTTTTTTTTTTTGTAAAAGAATAGTCTCATTTTTTGAGTTTTGATTTAAGTGTTTGTGTAAACATATAGGTTGGGGAGAGGGGAGTACAAATGTCAGGAGGACAAAAGCAGAGGATCGCAATCGCGCGTGCAATAATCAAATCACCGACAATTCTTCTTCTAGACGAGGCAACAAGTGCGTTGGACTCTGAATCCGAAAGAGTAGTCCAAGAAGCCTTAGAAAATGCCTCGATTGGTCGTACAACTATCCTTATTGCCCACCGTCTCTCTACCATTCGTAATGCTGATGTTATCTCTGTTGTCCAGAACGGTCACGTTGTCGAAACTGGATCACACGATGACTTGATGGAAAACATAGATGGTCAATACGCTTCACTAGTTCGTTTACAACAGATTGAAAAACAAGACTCAGATGTGAACATCAACGTCAATGTGCAAATGGGTCCAATCTCAGATCCTAGCAAAGATGTGAGAAGTAGTCACAGAGTCTCGACTCTTAGCCGGTCAAGCTCTGCTAACTCGTTTACAGATTCAAGCACTGTGAAGAATCATTCTGAAGATAACAAGCCGAAGTTACCTTCGTTTAAGAGACTATTGGCAATGAATTTACCGGAATGGAAACAGGCGTTGTACGGTTGCATAAGCGCAACCTTGTTTGGAGCCATACAGCCATTGTACGCATATGCTTTGGGGTCAATGGTATCGGTTTATTTTCTGACCAGCCACGACGAGATCAAGGAGAAAACAAGGATCTATGCATTATCTTTTGTCGGTCTAGCCGTGCTTTCTTTCTTGATCAATATCAGTCAACACTACAATTTTGCATACATGGGCGAATATTTGACGAAAAGAATCCGAGAACGGATGCTCTCTAAGGTATTAACGTTTGAAGTCGGCTGGTTCGATCGAGATGAGAACTCGAGTGGTGCCATTTGCTCTAGACTCGCAAAAGATGCTAATGTGGTAAGTACATGAAACTTATAATTTGACCTTGTTATAAAACTGTTTATAACATTTTTTAAATCTTTGTTATGTGTTGTTATGATAGGTAAGATCATTGGTCGGTGATCGGATGGCTTTATTGATACAAACCATATCCGCTNATTTGACCTTGTTATAAAACTGTTTATAACATTTTTTAAATCTTTGTTATGTTTTTGTTATGATAGGTAAGATCATTGGTCGGTGATCGGATGGCTTTATTGATACAAACCATATCGGCAGTAGCCATAGCTTGCACAATGGGTTTAGTCATTGCTTGGAGGTTAGCTCTTGTGATGATTGCAGTTCAACCGGTGATTATTGTTTGCTTCTACACTCGCCGAGTTCTACTCAAAAGCATGTCAAAGAAAGCAATCAAGGCTCAGGACGAGAGTAGTAAACTAGCTGCAGAGGCTGTTTCCAACGTCCGAACCATCACAGCTTTTTCATCACAAGAACGTATCATGGAAATGCTCAAAAAGGCCCAAGAAAGTCCGCGGAGAGAAAGCATTCGTCAGTCGTGGTTCGCGGGGATCGGGCTCGCGATGTCGCAGAGCCTTACCNCTCACATCATGCACGTGGGCTTTGGATTTCTGGTATGGTGGTAGGTTGATAGCTGCTGGATACATAACGTCTAAAGCTTTGTTTGAGACGTTTATGATCTTGGTTAGTACCGGTCGGGTCATTGCTGATGCTGGAAGTATGACCACGGATCTAGCCAAAGGATCTGATGCGGTCGGGTCAGTGTTCGCTGTGTTGGATCGGTACACATCTATTGATCCGGAGGATCCAGATGGATATGAGCCAGAAAGAATAACGGGTCGAGTCGAATTTATCGATGTGGATTTCTCGTACCCGACTAGACCAGATGTGACTATATTCAAGAACTTTTCCATTGAGATAGACCAAGGGAAGGCCACAGCGATCGTCGGTCCAAGTGGTTCTGGTAAATCCACAATAATTGGTTTGATCGAACGGTTCTATGACCCGCTAAAGGGTATTGTGAAAATCGATGGTCGTGATATAAGGTCGTATCATCTAAGATCACTTCGTCAACACATAGCTTTGGTTAGCCAAGAGCCAACATTGTTCGCGGGAACTATCCGTGAAAACATCATATACGGAAGAGCATCGGATAAAATCGACGAAGCAGAGATCATTGAGGCGGCAAAGGCAGCGAATGCTCATGATTTCATCACATCATTAACAGACGGCTACGACACATACTGTGGAGACAGAGGAGTGCAATTGTCCGGTGGACAAAAACAGAGGATTGCAATTGCTCGAGCTGTTCTTAAAAACCCGTCAGTGTTGCTCCTAGATGAAGCTACAAGCGCTTTGGACAGCCAATCGGAACGTGTGGTTCAAGACGCGCTCGAGCGTGTGATGGTTGGGAGGACGAGTGTGGTGATAGCACATAGGCTGAGCACAATTCAGAACTGTGACACAATTGCTGTTTTAGACAAAGGCAACCTCGTTGAACGTGGGACTCACTCTTCCTTGTTGGCAAAAGGTCCTACAGGTGTTTACTTCTCATTGGTCAGTCTCCAGAGTACGTCTTCTTAACTAAACCATGTCGTTTCATCTCTAATGAAATTGACCACAAGGTCCACAACATTATATTATTATTTGTAACCAAATAAATGTCCAAAAGTCTTATGGTTAAAGTAGGCTACGATTTCAACATTAAAGCAAAGGAATGTGGAAATTAAGACAAAGCTTGTTAATTCAATTGAAGTTAAGTTAAAACGTTTTCACAAATCTAATCTCAAAGCTTGGTGATATAAACGAAATGATCAAACGGAATAATATTTTCCTACAATAACTATGAAACGTTGAAAAAATTAGTTTTAATAGGTTAATCATGTTTTCATTTTTCTATTTGTAATATTAATATGCTATATAGGCAAATCACTTTTTCAATACTTGGAATTTTAATTAATATTTTAAATAATAAAAAATAATAGAAACCACAATACTACAGTAGTAATGTATATTCGAAATCACAATACAGAAAACAAAAAAATATTCTACCGAGATAATAGTAATTAAAATTTCACCAACTTTGGTGCTATATATTGAAAGCAACCCGTAACAGATGTACCAAAAGATTATTTTTATTGTTTTTAAATACGAAGTCGCTAGAATTGGCAATGTTAGGAAGTTATGTAATTAGGTTTAGGGAAAAAGATACCTAACTACACGAAGTATGCTACAATACATGGCTACACATCCGAACTTTAGAAAANCTATTGAAAGCAACCCGTAACAGATGTACCAAAAGATTATTTTTATTGTTTTTAAATACGAAGTCGCTAGAATTGGCAATGTTAGGAAGTTATGTAATTAGGTTTAGGGAAAAAGATACCTAACTACACGAAGTATGCTACAATACATGGCTACACATCCGAACTTTAGAAAAGTATCCCTAACTACACAAACTATATGTATAGCATGCCCACATACACGAACTATATGTAGTCATGTCGCCAACATCACGAACATTTTTTTCCGGTACACCTTTCGTCGGAATCCGGCGTTGACCAGTTTGACCGGCGTTGACCGGCGTTGACCAACATAAATATTCAAAAAAAAAAAATTTAAGTTTTTAATATTTAGAAAATGATGTTATTGAATCATTTATAATATTGTATAATTAAAAATATATATACAATATTTAATATAAAAATATTTTGTATATATATTCAATGCATTGATTTTTATAATTAGTTAGTTCCGATAATTTCAAAACTAAATTAAAAATGAAATAAAAACGAATTATGTAAAATAATTGTAAAAAATAACACGTGATTTTTAATTTATTTTTACGTGTTATTAAAAGAATTTTTCGTAATAATTTTAGATACAAAAACTAACAACATATTATACAAAAAACCTTTAGACTAGAGAGTATGAAAAATTTATATTTACAATTATTTTACTTAATTGATTTTTATTTTATTTTTAATTTAGTTTTGAAATTATCCAAACTATCTAATTATAAAAGNAATTATAAAAATCAATGCATTGAATATATATACAAAATATTTTTATATTAAATATTGTATATATTTTTTTAATTATACAATATTATAAATGATTCAATAACATAATTTTCTAATTATTAAAAACTTAAAAATATATATATTTTTTGAATATTTATGTTGGTCAACGCCGGTCAAACTGGTCAACGCCGGATTCCGACGAAAGGTGTACCGGAAAAAAATGTTCGTGATGTTGGCGACATGACTACATATAGTTCGTGTATGTGGGCATGCTATACATATAGTTTGTGTAGTTAGGGATACATTTTTAAAGTTCGGATGTGTAGCTATGTGTTGTAGTATACTTCGTGTAGCTAGGTATCTTTTTCCCNATTAGGTTTACATAATTCCAAAGTGAGATATACTCATTACAAAGAATAATGACATTGCCAGCCCACAGCCGCACATACAGCTGTATTCAAACATTACACTATAGTTTTGTTTCTTATCTGGGAATTTAGTTTCAATATAAAATTGCAAGAATATGTGAACTTTTTAACAAAATAATAAAATTTTATAAGAAAGCAGTTTTGCATGATTAAATATAAAACAAATAACAAAAACAGGTGAAAGGGGTAATGGCTGCTTTTTTGTATACACAAAATAATTGTATAGATTTTGGTGTATCAAGATGTTGGGACAACAACTCTCTTAAAATGTCTTTTATTTTCTATTCGAATTTCAAAATTGTAGTAATTGTTATCTTCCATTATATAATGAAATGATGAATATTGTAAAGTTATCTCTAATTGTGTAGATTTTAGTTCTGTTAATCGATTCAAATATGAAATTCAATAGTCGAGCACATTTGTACTATCCAGAAAGAAACATCATAATTTAATTTTGTTTGAATCATATTTTTCAGAACTTTTCAAATATTCATTTTTTTTTCATTGTATATTTTTTTAAAAAGTAGTACTAATATTTATCAACTAAAAATGATGATGTACTGGAATTTTTAATTCTGACTTTTAATAGCCGCAAACATTTGTTTATATGAAATTCATATATGCTATAAATTTTGTAGTTCCCTAAATTTGCTTCTCCAAATGAAGTTAATGTGTTAATTTATAAAAAGTGAATATTTCAACTATATCATAAAATAAAATAGTGGGTCTTGTAAAAATTTGCATGAGTTAGATTTGTTTGGCATGATATATGCTACAATTAGTATATGATTGTCAGTACAAGAGAAATTAATAAACTCTACTTAGGGAAACAACAAATTCTAGTTATGGAAAAGGGTGAAAACCTGCAAATAAAATCCATCTAAACGAGGAATACTCACATGCTTATAGAGTTATAGTAAAACACAAGCAAATTTATACATTTTAAAAATAAAAAGAGCATTGTATCCAATGAATGTGAGCTGACCATTTAAATATATTATTATCTTTTGGGTGTTAGTCAATAGTTATATATTATCGAAAAGGTTATATAATTATATATCAAAATAAGTTAGAAAAGCACATGGAGCCATGTGTTCATTGGACCATTATCAACCCATATTCTAAAGTGCTGGATTCCTACAACCTAACATGCTTTTTTTGTATATATGTAACATTTATGTCTATGCG
>OVBW01000910.1:5889-17972 GCA_900406355.1 Erysimum pusillum | reverse complement strand
TCTTGATCTCCCGAGGTCTCTTATCAGAATGCTGTTCCACTGCATTATCAGTAGTGACTATCCAAGCCACCAACATTGAATTCACAACTCCCCAAAATTTAATCATCGTTTCTGGCTTTTAGTTACTGTCCCATCGATGAACGCCCAAACTTATTCTTGGCTTTGAGAGAATTACGCATAAGTTTCGACTATCTTTCATAATTAGCACCGTTGAGAAGAACAGAACATATCACATTGCCCGGATCTGCAGACGAACTCAGATAAAAGTCATTCAAGAAAGCAAAATCAGAAATTCCTGTGACAGCGGAACGATTGACGCTGTTCTCTTCAGCATTCTCCATCGCAAAACAGAGAGAGACACGAATAAGTGAAGACAAGAACAACCAAAATCAATTACCTCCACACAAAAAAAATCGCAAACCACCCAATTGCACAGGGNAAAAAAAAAAAAAAAAAAAAAATCAACAAGCCTACGCGAAGAACAAATCCAGAACCACTACAATCACAACACATGAGTAACCAAATTTCAAACCAACAAAGACAACGAAGAGTGGTCAAAAGAAAAATCAAGCTTAGACTGCTTAGTCAAACAAATCAAGCTTCCTCACAAATAGAAAACCAAACAAACCAATATTGATTTTTGTCGTTAAGGAAGAAAAAACAAACCCAACTTGTGATCACAAATAAAATAGCACTCGACCGAGAACCGGAGGAAAAACAAAGATGAAAAAACTAAGAAAATGCAAGTTCCTGGCTCTGTTACCACATATCAGAGAAGAGAGCGGAATTGACTGGTCTTTATTGATAATATGATAGAAACATACAGTGTATGGTACAAGAGAACGTTAAACACGTTAAAACGTATGGGCTTGGGCTTAAAAAACACATAGCCCAATAAGATCGGACTTATAACTTCGATCGAAAAACAAACGGAACAAAAAATTTGAGAAGTGTCGTTCAAATAAAACAGTAGTCAACAAAAGAAAACAAAGAAACTAGATTAACGAGATGGACATATGACCCCATGCTGTTGTATTCTCAATACCTTCCAGTGTCCCATATTTCACCTATCTCCAAGCCCTCTATGTTATAAGAGTTGTGAGGCAGGTCAAGCAAGTCAGTGCTTTGAAATGGTGGTGAAAAATAAATATCTTCGAAGCCATTCCCAAAATCTCCGCCATAATCATCCACAGAAATGTTGTTGTTCTGCATCTAAGACCAAAACGTATATCTTTAAGATTGTATCGTATGATTGAATTACTTTCCAGAACGTACACGGTTAGAAAATAGACTGCAGAAGAGTTTCAACTTTCAATCAAAGAATCCAGGGCAAAAAGCAAAAGCAGAACATCGTTTTCTCAAGTGTTTTTGCAAAAGTCACATATACGGTAATAGCAGATCTACAGTAACTTTAAATAGTTTTGTGTTTTTTTGTCCATACCAGATAGGGACTGATAATGGGGTCTGCCGCCGCAGGGGAAGCCTCAGCGACAGCGTGGCTCGGTGGAGCACTTGCCTTTTTCATTAGTTTGCAGAGTACAAAAGCGTCCTGCGTACGTTATAGATTCATTAATGATTCAATTCTTGATACATAAAGATCCCATTGATGCATATATATATCTGTTTACCAAAAAAAAAAAAAAATATATATATATATATACCTTGTTGGGGTGTTGAATATAGGAATGGAATTCATGGATGATCCAAGTGGACTTGTTTTGTTGTCTACCCGTGGATGACGAAGAGGAAGAGGAAAAAGAAGAAAATTTTGTTTTTTTGGTTTCCTTGAAAACAAGAAACTTCTTGAAGCCAATGATGTTACCATCAACGTCCTTCACCATGGAGCTTCTTCCGGTGACTTTCCAATGCCCCGTCTTTGATGATCTCTTTGTACGTTGAGACCTACCTTTTAACTTCTCCACACGGGAAATTACATGCCAAGTGTGACTTGATGGCATCTTCGTCAAGGCTTTTTAATTTCATGCCATATAAAACATAAAGAAATTTCAACTCAGCTATAGGGTTGTAGGTTTAAGGTTTCGAATATAACTCACCGGGAATTTCTGCAGGTTCGTGGTGGCATATGTTAACTTCGTTTATCTCGCTCCCGGTCCCTAGATCATCCTCTTCAGTGATCTTCTTATTCAAGTAATGCATGATGAGCTCATGATCCGGTGGGTTGAATGTGTACGTAGACATCAGTAACTATAAGGCTGTTATTTTTTGGGATCTAATAGTGTTTTGAAGAAGATGTCTAATTAGATTTCCATGGAGAACTTAAATAGATAAAAATATGAAACTGGGCGGCCAAGTTTATAGTTATAACTACGCTGTAAACTGTCGTGTGGGGTATTTTGGTAAACAAAATGTTAAAGTGGCAAACAAATTTCAAGGGGACCCACTCGTTGTTCAAAGTGGAGGAATAAAAAACAAGAGAATCATTCGTGGTACGTTTAGAAGCTTACCTGGGCACGTGCCCTACTCTATTTTCTAAAAAAAATTTATGTTAATAGGAATACTTATTAAGTGAATCATAGTAAAATTGGATTAATTCTCTCTAGTGCCCCATAATAAATTAACTTGAGTCACTTTCTATCTTTCTTCTTCTTATTTTTGTTGTTTTATTTTTGTATTTAATAATATTGTACTTTGTAAAGTTTTTGTTTCCTTTTTTACAATATGTTTCTCTCATCGATGTTAATTATATATTTATTTTTCCTTAGTTTACTCTCTTTTTTTTTTATAATTTTCATATGTTTTGAAATAAAATTTGATAATATAATGTAACTTAAATATTCTAAAATATAAACTTCAAAATCGATACATAATTTACTAAAAATTAATAAATATAATATTTTATAATATTATATTATATTTTATATTATTTATATATATTTATTGTGCCCTGGATATAAAAAAATTCTAGATCCGCCACTGGGTACGTACGTCCAAAATAACTAAGGAAGCGTCGCAAAAGGTTAGTGTCGATTTTATATTTTGTAACTTGTATGTGAGCGTATACGTCCAATAACTTCGGCAGTGACCGTTGAATCCTTTATATGACAGTTTATAGTCGATTTTAGTCAAACAATCATCTCCTACATGTAATAAAGATGACGCATGCAAAAGATCTACAAAAAATAAAAATATATATCAAATTTCGTTGTCACTTTGTTTTCTTTATTAGTAGGATACATTAATTAACTCGACATTTGGCTGATTGATAATTAAACAAATCTAACAGCTTTCATGAGTTTAAAATACGAGATATGGTTAATTACATATTTATAAATATAGTCATGCCTTACCAAATCAAACAACAAAACATTTATCTGAGGAAGAATCACTATGATGCCATCATCACATTTCGCTATAATGTATCTTGCACCATTTTTTCGTTATTTCCTTTTTTTTGTTCTTCACGAAGGTATCAACCTGATTGATTACGCCTGTAATTTTATGTTTTTCCGGTAGAATTTAAATTATAGATTTTTTTGAACCATACCTAGGTATACCCATGAGGTGAACCTAAAATTTTACCAAATACATGATAGCCAATGGTTTTGCTATGTCATTACTAATACAAGAGAATTATTATAAAAAAAAAAAAAAAAGATCGACGTGAAACCTTAACGCCGTCGACAATTCTTCTACTTCATCTTCTTCGTTAGCCAAAATCAATTTCCATCGATTTTGACTCTGATTTCAAGTTTCGTCTTATCTTTGACGATTTTAAATCAAGTAATTCTTACTGTCACTTACGGGTTCGAGCTACGTTTTGCATCGGTACGTTGCGATACTCTTCTTTTATGTTTTTTAATTCTTTTTTTTTTTTTTAAAAAATAATTCTATTGTATTAGTAATGACATGGCAAAACCATTGGCTATCATTGGGTATACCTAAGTATGGTTCGACTTTTTTTGTTGTGACGTTTTAAAATTCTATATGTAGGATTTTACTGTGACTGTAACTTTTTAAAATATCAATCTGATTGGTTCAGTTGTATATTGTAGGTTTATGTAATTATTGTAGTTATTATAAAATTATTATTTTAAATTAATAAAAATAAATTATAAAAAATAATAAAGCAAATATATATTAGTAATAAAATATAAAATTTTATATATACATATATATATATCATAATTTGTAAATATATATACACGTTATATTTGAAAATTTGAAATTAAAAGTTATTATATATGTATATATTTAACAAATGATAAATATAAAAATATATATATAAGTTATAAAGTCAACCAAAGAAATATATAACAATAGTTATTATATTTATAAACACTTACATGAAAGTTTTTACGCATATATAAATTAAATGGTATATATTTTACATCTTCTCTTGATATATTATTGTTTGCGTACATCGGTACATGTGAATATGCCGANAATTTTTTTTTTTTTTTTTTTTTTTTTTTTTGTTGAAAATATGTGTTCCCGTGTTCCGTGTTTAAGTTTGGTTCTAAGGAGCGTCTTAAGACATAACCCAGGCCTCTCCACAAATCCAACGCGTTTTCTTTCTTTTTGATAAACACAATATCACCCTAATGTGTACCCATATATTTCACTTTCCTTTATCAAAATAAAATGATATGATTCCAACAATGTGTACGTGACAAACTGCCAATCGTATTTAGCTCATAATAACGTTAAAAGGTATACTGTAAATAAGATGTACAAATTAAAAAGAAGGTATACAGTAAAATCACAACACCTAGAGATACCTAAGTTTAACAGTTTCACACACTTATCGCAATAAGAATAATATCAAGGTGACTCGAACAATTACTATTCTCAAAACTTTGGTTGGTTAAAGAAAATTTCATATTTCTTCAGTTTTCGTCTTTCCAATATTAGTTTGATCAATTTCAATGTGAGATTTTCCAATAAAAAACATACTAGTTGTTTTTATTAATATTTCTCCATAGATTCTAGATTCTTCATGCAAAAACAAATTGTAATGCTTTGCTAACTTGGTATGTGATCGACAGTGGTAAGACTAATTGAATATGTGACCCCAACTTATTACTAGTATTCTCAAATTTTTGGTTGGTTAAAGAAAACTTGATATTTCTACCATTTTGGCTTTTTCGACACTAGTTTGTGTTTAAACTCAAGATTTTTTAATAAAAGCAACTGATTAATTTCTTTTTTATATATATTTTAAATTGTGTTGCCACTATTTATGTTTTTTTCTTTTTTCCAACACGACCTTTTGGCCTCTTCAACTATTATCATAAAAAAAATTATTCTTTACAAAACTACACAAATTTTTCCTTTTATCTAAAAAGTCCTACGCCTCCAGTTAAACCGATCAATAAATCGATAACCACTTCACCCCGTTTAATTTTACCCGAAATTAACCTGATTTTGATAAGTAACAAATATCAGCTACGCAATGTCATTCAAAATATTGTAATAAATCTGTGCATATTTGCAGTTAAGACACTTAACTAGTCAGACGACTAAGACGACCATAAAGTAAACTATACAGAGACTTGTCTGACTCTGTGGTCTAGGAAAACAATAAACCTACAACTTCACAAAGTAAAATATTGTAGGTTTAGGAAAACAATAAACCTACAACTTCACAAAGCCTTAGATTAATGAGCGGCTACATAGCACAAGACTTCCCGAACTGATTCTGTGCCTTAGCTTCCATGTTTCATTTAGAAAATCGGAGCTGTTAGGTTGCTTCAGATACTCAGCCACATCTATCTTTAGTCTTCTTATTGGATTCACAGGCTTTGTGGCTGAGTCATATGGGCTCCAACTTCCTCTGCTGCTTATGGTACCAATGCTCGTCCCTTGCCCACTCGATGCATCCTATCAGGACACATTTATATCAGAAAATATACAAACCAGGAACTTACTACGAGTCATTTATCTAATCGAGCGATAGTTTTAGACCCGTAAACAGTACGATCAGTGCAAAAAGCATTATTACCTGAGTTGTATCCGACTCCCAGACAAGAGATTTTGTGATTGGCGTGTGTGGCGACTTGTTAAGGCGTGCCAATGCAGCAGCAGAAGTGTTGTCTGGAGTTTCCCATTGCAACCAAGGAAGCATAACACCGTCCATTTCAACAGGAACACTCTTCAGAACAGTGGCACTGTGAGAGCATTGTGTTTTTACCATCCCAAAACTTGAACTACTTTCGCTCCTCTCATCCTCCAGTGATGAAAAGTCTGTGTCCTCTATGTTTGAAATGAATTCGTCAATGAACTGCTCTGCTTCATCTGTCAAAGACATGGACATCCTCCTGCTCCGATCCTTGCTCCTCTGTCAAAAAAGAAGAAAGGGATTTTTATCTTCTTATGAAATAAGCAAACCTGAAGACGAAACAAACGTAATTCTGAGAGTTGTAATACTAACCTTTCGCATCCGTGACGGCTTTTCGTCAGCTTCAGAACTATTTTCAGTGAGTAATTCTTTCAAGTTCATAGACAGCTCTCTACCACGCTGCTCCTCCAACATAATCTCAGCCAACAAATCTCGCTTGCGTTCCTCAGACTGTCAATTAAAGGGGAAAAGAGGCGTTGTATATTTGGCCACTGATTCCTCAATGAAAGAAACTACCAAATATATGCAAAGAGAAGCTTTACCTCTTGCAATTTTGTTGCATAACCATTCGTAACTTTGGAGATAGCATGATGATCATCATGGGATTTCCGCTGGGGACCATAATCAGAGTTCCCCATAGATTCTCTTTTCTTTGGTGTTGCCTGTATTAATATTGTTCATCAAGATAGGAGAAGCATGTTTTCAAGGTAAGTAGGCAATACATCAATTTAACAGTCTTAGGAAATTGTTCAATTTCTGTCATCATCTCTAATAAATCATTCTAAATTCTTATTTACTCAGATTCTCTCAGTTTATAGCAACATCCAGAAAGATCTGCCCTTTCTAGAGGACTGAAGTGGTTTCAAGCAGAGAATGGATACTCGTATATAAGTAAGTTAATGTAGTGCTGAGAGAAACAAAAAGATTATTATTGTTTTTGAAGACCCACAAACCTTATTTTGGGCATATACAGTTCGAATTATCCTCTCAGTTCCATGCTTGCTCGAGCTGGAATCTTTTCCTTCATCATCTGTGACTGCAGAAGACTGGCTCTGCAACAAACAATTTTTTCCGCATCAGTAACAAAAACTATAACATTTCTAGCGTCTGGAGCTAGACCAGATATGTATCAGATACAGAAAGATTAACCAAGCCTCTAGAAAGAAGCACCCACAACAAAAAGATTTCTAAACAAACATAGAATCTTTAAACCAAAGGATATTTAGACTTACAGAGTAACCATCATGGTATTTGACAGGGTTTTGGCTAAAAGACCTCCGAAGACCTTGTCTATGATCTGAAGCAGCTGATTTCTGAGACCCACTATGTTGATTCTTTCCACCTGTGGAGCTCTTCACATCCCTTGAACTGCTTGAATACTGAATTTGATCTACATCACTCTGTAAATGTTAAACAAGTCATGTCAACTACTCTCCTCCAATATACAATACACTACCCAAACACAAATAAATATTCATATCAACAAAACAAATGCACACAACAATGGAAAATGCTCATAAGCTGCTTCTACAGAATCAAGATGGCAAACGCACACAACTGTTTCAACAACTCATAAATAAATATGTACAATAAATTGAAGATATCAAAATCAGTCAAGCATGGTCCTGTTGCTACAAAGTTGTCTAATAATTACATGTAAAAAATCTTAATGGATTGATAATTATAGCTTCCAATTAAAGTTCCAATTGTAACTAAAAGGTAAAAAGTTCCTAATAGATTGCATCACATTCACATCACATCACACAAGAAGGGCCCAGAGAAACTATAGAATATTAAGAGACCACAAAAGTTGTTAATACCTCCGAATTCTCAATCCGGCGACAGACAACAGAAAGCGAACGTCGCCGCCGTGAATTCGCGTTTTCACGATCTCCCCCAATTGCATTACCACCGTTCTCAACCTTAACCCTCTCCCTCGGTTGTCTAGAAACCGACCTTCGCCGGCTCGAATTGTTGCTCACCGGATCTACCCTAATTGAACCACCACGATTACTAGACGGTTGTCTAGACAAAGACCTCCGCCGTCTCGAGCTTTCAGTATCCGCATCCAACCTCCGTAAACCACCATTACCACCAGAACCAACCCTAGAAACAGACCTTCCCCTCCTCTGCGAATTCGTAACCTCTCCGCCGCCGCCGCCGCCGGATTCTCTCAAACCAGATCGTCCTCTTTCTCCACTACTAATCTCGCTCTCTCCAGAAAACGATTCAAAAAACTCGACGGCTAAATCATCGAGGCTAATTTCACCGAATCCAGAACCTCTCACGGTATTAACAAACTTCCCTTTCCTCATTGGAGTCACTTCGATTTCTGGATCCGGCATGCGGTGAGAGAAACGGCTCAAGCTCCGGTGTCTTCTGGAAGCAGACCTTCGTGTAGAGTAAGAAGAGTCGTCGCCACTTTCGGATGATTTGAGTTGTGGCGTTGGTCGCTTGATCGTTGAATTGAAAGCAGAAGTCGCCATGGGAGGAAACAGCGAAGGACACAGAGGTCTAGTGGAGAAGGAGGAGGAGCGGATGGTTCCACATTTTTGAATTGTTGAGCTGTTTGAGGAATCAATTGCATATGATATGCCCCCAATTAATTCAATTTTGACTTAATTGAAATTCGAATTTTAAAATATCTCGTTTTCTAAAGTTTATTATTTCTCTTCTTTTTTTCGACAAACAATTTTATTTTATCAAATTCATATCGTAACATATCTAATCAGAACACTAATTAAATGCGGGATATTAGGACGTCATCCAAATTTACTGACCAATCAAGTGAAAATCCTCGGACCAAGAAAAGAAGTCTTTTTTTATTTTATTTGACACAACTAAAGAAAAGAAGTTGATGATAGAACAACTTCTTTTGACACAACACAACTAAAGAAATCTATTCACTCAAACAATCTTGAAATTTTTTGGAAAATCTATAAAAAACAAAAAATCTCAATTTTTACTAATTAAAAAATTATTTGGTTCTAAAGAGTATTTTATTGAAAATGCATAAAATAAAGGGTAAAAGGTACATGACTATTACTTAAACAATTTTGAGAGATAGATAATTTTATATTCTGAATAATTTTCTAAATACGAGGTGGTAACTACCAAGGACAATTCCTTGCACATTTTTATTAACTAATGAATCAAATCTAGGGACAAAAAAAAAAGATACAAGTTTTCAATATACAGTAGTGGGCTAAACAAAAGAAGAGGTAAAGTTAGTTTTAACTAACTCAAAAGTAGGTGAAGAAATAAGTATCTGATTAATATTTCTGAACATGTATATTTATAACAGTTTTGTTAAGTTTGGTAAGAAATTTATTTTATAGTTTCTCACAAGTAGACACCTCACGACACACATTAGTTTGAAATTGAATGTTTGATATTGAATTTTGTTTGTTTTATAGATATATTGATTTTGTTTTGTTACAGTTTTAACTCTTTGACTCATACTTCATGCTACACGTATCAAATTGATATCAGAACAGAAGATTGTTGACATGAAAGTCACCCATATCGATTGTTTGTTTAGTAATTTCTATCATTTGGCCGGTCCACCTCCATTTGGCTTGTTCAGATATGAATTTTCTTTTCTTTAATTAGAACTATAACAAATCAGTCATCCAAAATCGTAAATAACTAATTTCTTTTCTTTATATTCCTAATCCGCCACACCATGACGTAACGGGTTAGGCTCGGACCGCAGATATTTAGCCCCTTTTGACTTCTCTAGTGTTACTAAAAGATTGACTCTCGGTTTGACAAAGAGATGTAGATAGATACAAGACAGCATAATAGCATATGCAACAGATGTTCGATCACTCGATCATTTTGTTTATTTTTAATTTATCAGTAGGTCATTTTGAACTCGTTAAATCTCGGTATTCTATTTTAGTTCTTAAGTCTCTTCGGTTCCGATTTCGATCTAAAGATCAAGTGATTGATTATCAGTTGTCTCCTCCCCGAAATATCATGCCTTTTCGTAGAGCACTCCACATCCCACCGCGATCGCTATATAGCTATATCTTTGCATAGGAACCTCTGACTGAGCCAGCAAAGTCGCCTTGCTGCTTGAGTGACTAAGCCACTCAAGATTGTTGAGCTTGGCCCTTGTTTGTTTCTAACAAGTAACAATAGTGCCCTATCAAAAAAACAATAGTGTATCCTTGAAGACAGTCTCGTTTTTTCTCGATTAAAGACCCAAATGGTTAAAACAATTGTGAAATCTGAACCATACACATGGTCCTTTGATTAAAAGGCAACTATTGAAGATGCCACCAGCTAGTCTTCATTACAGATTACTCTAGTATTTTTTATGGTTAATTTACCAAGCTTCTCTAAACAAATTTGGAGTTCACTCTTCTTATAAAACTTGGCCAAAATCTTAATTCATGCATTGTGATTAAACATAGACTCCTCACTTAACTACTAGTCACTAAAAAAAGAGAAAAACGCAAACACTGCAAAACAGAAAACTAAAATCAAAATGTTAAAAAGCTACAAAACTGCGAAATATATACACTCCTATTTCGTAAGTCCAAAGATGTCTAACTTGCATGTCGTTATCAAGTATCATCAATCCTCATCTCGTTTAATCTAACATCATCAGTAATCCAACGGCCAAAACTCCTCCTCCAAAAAACTTCACCGTCCAAGACAAAGCGCAGCGTCAACATCGAGCCGCCACGCA
This sequence comes from Erysimum pusillum, assembly GCA_900406355.1. NCBI lineage: Eukaryota > Viridiplantae > Streptophyta > Magnoliopsida > Brassicales > Brassicaceae > Erysimum > Erysimum pusillum. Next base: position 7,194 of record OVBW01000910.1, on the reverse strand, counting down.
AAGCCACCGTCATTCATCCTCCAAACATCACAGAACGAACTAATCGAACTCATCTCCTTATCACGACACGTGTACTGCAATCTCATTCTACATGTAAACGTACGGTACGTTAGCAAAGGCCTCTCCTTCATCACCAGCCACACGCTCATCTTCTGCTCCTGATCTTTCCCAACCACCAACTCTCTATACGACCCATTCGTCCAAATAACTCTCCCTAAACCGTCCGATATAAAACCCGGACACGTGTCTCTCTCTAAATTCATCTTAATCTCCTCATCCCTACACCCTAACTCATACTCTCCTGCTTCCACCCATCTCTCCGTTACACACTCTACCGTCAATAAAGACGCCACAACCGTTTCCGTTCCTAACTCCGTCTGATAACGTCTGTTAGAATTAGCTCCGTCATTAAAACTCAACCACAACGACGCCGCCGCACCTAACTCCGGCACCGCCTTAGCTTGCAACGGCGAGTCTTTCTTCTCAGGAGTCTCCGGAAGAAGAGGCAACGTCACCATCTCACCACCGACACCAGATCCATTCTTCGTCTCTTCGTTTCTCCGCCGTTTGCTGTTACCGTTACTATTAACGGAACCGCTACTACTACTGTTATTCTCCTTTGAATATTTTCTCTTACCTCTCCGTGACTTCGATGAAACGTTCGTTAACGCCGATCCATTTTTCTCCGTCGGTGATGAAGAAGATCCACCGGAATCAGGTCTCGGTGCAATCGGACGGTACCGGAGCATAATCCGATCAACCTTCGACGCATTACCACCACCGTACCTCGCTATACAACAACCTCCTCGGAAATTCATTTTTGGTTTGTTGGAGAAGATGAAGCGTGTTGGTTTGTATATAAAGAAAAAGAAACTATTACGTCGACACGTGTGGAGAAACTTTGCCACGTGCGAGACCAAACGATGAACAGCGCAACGACGTGATTGGATCAAAAGGAGAGAGACGTGGCGGTTTGCTGGGTCCGACATAAGACTCGTAGTACGAGAGGAATGAGGACCAATAAGAGAGCGAGGAGTGGCTATAAGTTGCGGTGCGATTAAAGGTAGACACATAAGGCTGCGACTTTGGAGTTACGTGTAACCCAATGGTTTAANCGAGGGTTTTGGTTTTAAGATGAGAGGACACATGGCCCAATCTTTTTTGCTGCTTTTTTGTACGTTCGAAAGTTTAAAGACTTTTTAAAGTTTGGTTTCTATTATTAGCATGTAGGATGGGGAAGATTGAGCCACGTGTAGACTGTGGTGGTGACACGAATCTCCTTTGGATTTGGATACATGCATTTAT